>VWZF01004461.1:2127984-2215986 GCA_013396755.1 Sclerurus mexicanus | reverse complement strand
GGGGATGGGATGGGGACGGGAGCGGGGGGCGGCCCGGGGCTGCGCCGGGGCAGGTGCCGTCGGGGCGGGCGCTGACGGCGGCTCTCCTCCATCCCGCCCCGCCGTGCAGATGCAGGGCACCGCGAGGCTGTGGGTGTCGGTGCTGACTTTCGCCCTGTCGCTGCTGGTCTGCCTGGGGACGCTGGCAGAGGCGTACCCCTCCAAACCGGACAGCCCCGGCGAAGACGCCCCCGCAGAGGACATGGCCAGATACTACTCGGCGCTGAGGCACTACATCAACCTCATCACCAGGCAGAGGTAGGCAGTGCGGGACGGCAAACATCCCCCTTTCCCGCTCCCGAGCAGATTTTTTCCTTGGCGAGGCTCAGGGGAGGAAGGTGGGGTGCCCCTTCCCTCCGAGCGTCTCTCCTTGCTTTGCCCACCCACGCAGAGAAAGACGTGGTGCACAGAGCTCCTTTGGAGAGTAACACCCATGCACCCCTGAGTCGCCTCTGGGTGCAGAGCTGAATTTCCACCAGCCGAGTTGGCAGAAAGGAGAGGGGTGTCAGTGCTGCCTCTGCTCTCGCAGACCTTTCTAGCTCGGACAGGCTGGTAGTCGGGAGCATGAAGCACAGGGAATGCATGGGGAGAGCCCCTCAAAAGGGAGAGAAAACATAACTAACCTGGGAGCTGGAGGGAGCTAGGCAGGGCTGTAGAAGCACTTTCCCACTCTTGTTGCTGGCACCCACTCTAGTAAAAATTTTGATGAGAAAAAGTGCCAGCCGAGGAGATGTAGTAGTCCAGATGCTTTGTGGCTTGCCAGCTACCTCATGCAGCTGTGAGTGCCAAAAGACCCACTAGTCCTAACAAAAACCTCTCTCAAGATCACAAGCAAGAACTCAAGCCCCATCTGGAAGAGAAAATGTGAACCTAAGCCTGCCCGGCTCTGAACTGGGGCTTGACTGTGCTTTTTAAAGTAGAGGTAAAGGCTCAGTCTGAAAAAAACCCCTAGCAAATTATTATAAAAAGTCATCTTCTTCGGGAACGTCTGTCCAGTTAGACTGTGACTGAGAGAAGTTTCCTGAGGTACCACAACAGCGTGTGACGCAGAAGAGTTTTGACGTTGGTTAATGTCAAAACCAGATGAGATGTCTAAAACTAGGCTTTCATTTGTCCCTCTAGAACTTTGAAGAATTAAATTAGGAGGGAGGCTGTCGTGTAGCTGAGAGCTTTCCCAGCAAGCCCGTAACAGAGTCTGCCAGTGCACTAATAGCATAAGACAGATGAAGATGCTGATAGAAATACTGTTCTTCAGTCCTGAACTTTTAAAGCAATATTCACGACTCGTTCATGTGTATGGCACGCTCCTGGGTGACAGGGTGCTCAGATAACTTTTTGTCTAGGTTGCTGCGAAAATAATCTGATCCTCAAGTTCTGCCTCTGCCGCTCTTTACCCTTGCATGTGGTGGGATCTCCAGGCTGGTCTCTCATCCCTTCTTTTCTTCTTTCACCTCTCATTTCAAAGGTGGCTCCTGTCCAAAGCCAGGTCATGTTTATAAACAAAAAAACCCAAATGCAAACACAATCAAACAAACCCTTCTTTCTCTATTTAACCTCCACTTCTGGTGTGTGCCCTGTACGCTTGCTTTAATGTTGACTGTGTAGCATTTTTTTCCTATTTTCTGGGTTGTACCTGTACAACTCAGAGATTGAGACTGGTTTCATTCTTTTGTGTGGATTTGGTGTCTGAAACGAACTGAAATAGTTATTGTTGCTGATGGGTAAAATTTAAATTTTGTTCTTTAGCTTTTACCCAGATTTCCTACCCACCCTCATATTTAAAGGAACAGAACTGAGCTTAGAAGCACAAGAAAGTTGGCAGAAAAAAGCACTACAATGAAAACTTTGTGATACACGTTTAAAAGTTGATCACATAGGTTAAGTAAGAAAACAAAAAGGGTGTGCTGTTTCCACTGTGTGGTGAATTAACAGTCCAGAAATAAAGCAATTGCCACCTCCCTTTGGGAAGCTTAACTGAGATCCTGGAGATTCCCTGGTTAGGCAGTCACACAGTCACTTGCAAAATGAATCAGTAACTTTTGAAGCACTTTGGAGTGGTTGTTTGCTCTGTTTCAGCAGATGTGCTCAAAGTTTTCTCTCTTTTTACGGGTTTTTACTTTTGCTTTTTGTGCATGATACTGTCACGGGGGGGGAGACAAGGTGTCCAGGCACTCTCCTACTCTGCCTGAGGGTGAATGAGCAAGCTGTGCTCCATCTCTCACCAGACCCGGTGCCTGTAGCAAGTGAGATGAAGCAGGAAGAGCGTGTTGGCAGAGGAGGAGATGAGGAGATCACTGCTTTTTTCTCTTCAAGTTCGTCTGTCCTGCCTTGTTTGGTGTTCCTGTGATTATGAATAACCTCCTGTCTCATCCTTCTGCCTTCTGCTTCTGGCTTGACCCAAGCATTTGAGTGCTATTCCCCTCTGAGCTACTACAACCCACAGGGTCTTCACCCCCGCTCTCATGAAGCTTCTTCCTTCCAGACCATCTTTCTTCTCTTGTCTTTAGACCTTGTCTGTCTGGGTGCATTGCTCCCTCTCTCCTTTGAAATCCGTCCTTCACATCCATCTTACTTAGCTTTAGACATCAGTGCCTATCAGCTTTATACCCCCTTCAGGTTAGCTGAGGGCTAGAGGTACTTATGTGGTGCAGGTCACCAAGCCTGTTTCAGGATTCTTGTTTCTGATAAGATCCTTGGTTCCTTATGTGCCAGGTCTTTATGACTTAAAAGAGAACCCAAGGTGACCAGCCCAGATGCAAACTCCTGCTCTATAGATGTCTGTTTGTTTTTTGGATTAGTTACACCTCTGTCTCCCAAACCATCTTGTGGTCTTGCCTCGTATTTCTCTACCACACTGTTTGGGAAGCTTTTTCCGGAGCTCTTTTTTTACTTGAATCACTCCTCCTTCTGCTGCTTCCTAATACCTGTACTCCCGCTTGCCAAGAGACTGTCTTCTTTCCTTGTAACTGGTAGCTGGTTCATGAATCTGTGGCTCTTCTGTGCTGTCGCAAAACAGTAAGGCCATTCCTGCTTGCAGTGGCTGAACTATAGACAGAGCAGAGAGTATCTGAAGTGTGTCTGACCTGGGCAGTGCTGATGCTCCTGCTTTATGCCAGTGTCTTTTAATGGGGAAGGGAGCAGCTCTCAAGAGCTTTGGTGTCTTGGCAGTTTTCTGAATCAGACACCCAAGCTCCTGTTGCCAGCCTTGGACATTGATAGGGTTTGACTCCCAAGACCAGGTTCTTCATAGAAAGCTTTGAGATTTTGCTGAGTCTGTCATACTATGTCCCTAATCAAAATAAGTGTGTTTACTTCTCAAATCCCTTTGACTTCAGCTGGAGCTGTGAGTTATCAGCACGCCCCGAAATAGGCCTTGCTCTCTCAAACTCAGCATGAAAACTGACCAGATATTTTCACCGGGCTTAGAGCCTTGCCCTTTTTAAACAGCCATGATATTTGATAGAAGTGTTTCCCAAAGAGTAAATAAAGGCCTGGTTTTCTGTGTTCATGTTATCTCAGACCTGGGCAGGGCAGACAAGGAGCAAAGCATGGAGCAGCTTCAGCAAAGATCCCTCAAGGCATTTGCATCAGAAAGAAGAGATTGGCTTGGTCAAGAGAGCACTTTAGACACTGAAGGGACTCATATGAAATACATCTCCCCAACACAGTCATCTTCATTATTTGAGTGAATCTCTGCACTCCAGGTGGCTGCTACCTATTTCTTACTCAAACAAAACTTTCTGAGAGATTTGTGGGAGTTTTGCCCAAGCGTGAGCTAGTAGAGCAAGTTGTTGATCTGTTAAATCAACATCCATATTAATCAGAATAGGGAACTAGAAAGAAAGAAACCCCTTTGTGGTGCTGAAGTGCAAGGCATTGGATTCAACATCATGCCTGAGTGCATTATTGTGATAGCATTTTGCTGTGTCTCGTGGGTTCTTTTCAAATACCTGCTTTCAATCGGCTAAGATTAAGAAATTTACCTTAACTTTCTGCAACTGCTGCTTTGTCTTTCTGGAGCACAGGAGGTGATGGACTAAAGTTATTAAGGTGATGCAAAATACAAAAAAGCTGAATAAAATGATTGAAAAGTGAGATATGTTTCCACTTTTCAGGAAGTTATGTAATCAACAGTTAAAACTGATAGCTTTTTAAATGTAGTTTGGGTGGTTTTTCTGCTAAAAGCAGATCACTGGGATGATTGGGGGCACTGGAGAACCATCTTGATAGTAATATAAATCCTTAATTATACCTGTGATTTCTCTGGAATCAGAATTTCACGCAAGCAATGTTAACAAAGATGTTCATGTGCTTTGTGATTCAGAATAATCGCATACACAAGTTACAAAGTATGATCTTAATTCTTTCCATCAGATCATTTTAGATAGTTATCACTCTTAGGCTAATGAATCCTTATAGTGATGAAATGTCTGCCAAGCAGGCTGCTCGTTGTCACTTCTGTTTTCTCAGGCAAAGAGATCAAAATCTGTCCCAAGAAACAGAAGTTGCAGTACTCGTAACTGTTGAGTCATGTACAATATCCAGGATTAAAGAAAAAATAAAGGCAAATAGTAGGCCAGTTGCTGTGTAAGTACAGGACAAAGGTAGCCCATGACATTCTGTTTAACCGAAGAGGAACTCTGAATGTGCAAGCTTTTGTCCCATAGCCACATGGTTCAAGATGATTATCCTGGGATGACTCAGTTTTTACAACCTAACGTGCTGTGTGTTGGGACAGCCTCAGATGTACCAGTTATCTTAAAAGATCTTGCCTGATTGCTTGGCTAGTCTGGCACACTGAGCTTTCTTTTCCATTCCCAATTGTTGAATTCTACTCCTCATTTGAATTGTTTCTGATGAAGGGTACAGTATCATCTAAACCAATGAGGAAGTTAATGAGATGATGGAAATGGGATTGTAGGCAAGAGTGACATGCTTGAAGGTCACGTCATGCACATCTTCTTCCCTCTTCCTGCATGTTCACATCAGTAAGGTGCAGTAAGGAGTATCCAGGAGCGCCATCAAAGTGAGGAACATTCAGAGTTTCTCAATCCTGTAATGTAAAATGATTATGGAAAAAATGTAGAAAAATACAGGAAAAAAAATTACTGAGGAATGAACATTTTCTCACATAGCAAAGTCAAGTTAAATTAAAATACTTGCTGGAAAGTGGTATTTATGTCTGCTTTATTTTTTCTGAAATACAAAATGAATAGTGGTTCCCTGCTTAGTCTTCATTTGTAAAAACTGACATATACAAAAATTTAACTTTTTAAAATTTTTCCTCAGATATGGAAAGAGATCAAGCCCAGATACACTGATCTCAGACCTCTTGTTGAGGGAAAGCACAGAAAACATTCCTAGATCCAGGTATGTATGAAGAGGTTTTGTGATGGCTTTCACTTCTCATTTAGATTTAACAGTCTCGTTTGTTATCAGTAAATACGTTTCACAGAGAAAAAACATATGCCACCAACAGCTGGTCAAACATGTCCTTAAAAAACATTTTTAATTGCTCTTTTCTTTGAGAGATAGCACTGTCTATGGTTGCAAGAAATGCCTTACCAAATATGATACCGTCCATGCTCCTTGTTTCCCCATTTTGGGAATGGGCCATACCTGTTAGTTGGAGGAAGAGAAACAGTCCCAAGGCACTTGCCCATTCTGGACTTTATTATACAGAATTCTATGCTGATGTTTGATGATGATTCCTTACATAATAGAGCTCCAAAGATGGCATATTTGTACTCATTTGGTACTCACACAGGTGGTAAATATGCACTTACATTAACTCATACACTAATGCACGGCTGTGACTTGTCTTTAAAATGCAGTCACATTGGGTTTGTATCTAATATTTTACAAAGGGAAAAAAAGGCCTTTTTATTTCCATTTGCACTTGGTTTAGACTAAGAGAGTGGTGTTTCAAACAAAACTCAAATGTCCATAATATATTTATCTAGTTAGGTAATGACACTTTAGCAGTTATGTAAAATACAATAATAGTGACAGCTGAAAAGTTAAGTGTGCTGAAAAGGTAAGATACAGGGGGAGTTCTGGCTCATGAAGGGAAATACTGGTTTTAATTTTACTCACAATCGAGCATGAATGAGCTCAGTTTAAGCCTCTACCGATAGTCTGAAGTTTCCTGGTAATACTTCTACTGCAGAAACAAAGGTTTTATGCAGTTGTCATCTCAGGAGTCTGTAAGCAAGTGCTCTGCACTCTCCTCAGCTCTGCAAAGGCTCAATTAGACTAGTTCAGTGCTGAAACACAATAGCCTGTAGCACTGAATTTGGGGCGTGATCATGACACTGAAAGGTGACCAAAACGTCTACTGCCATCCGGGGAGGCTGTCCCTGAGGCTTGTGGTTCTGCACATAGGGAGCCCATTGACTTATGTTTTGATGACTAACTGCAGCTGTGGGGATGCAGTTTTCTCTGCAGATGCTTATCTGAGAAACTGCTTGGAGTGTAATGAAATGTATTAGAGTACTTTGTGCTTGGTGATGACAAGGCAGAGCTGTCACATAATGGGAAATTTCCACTGCCGTGAATTTGAGGCAACACACAGGGTAATACAAAGTCTAATGTTCTCTGTAATTTTCACCCCTTCATAACAAAACTTTATGATGATTATTATTATTATTATTCCAATAATGCTATTTATAACACACCGGGGAGCAAAAATCCATCTGCAAAATAAACAACTAGTCTGCATTTAAGGTCAAGAATTGATGAGAAGCAGATTTTTTTCATACCCCCTGTAATAGCACTTTAAACTGAGTACTATATTTGTCACTCATCAGTGACAGTTATGGGAGTACTGGGAACAATGATGTCTAGTTTCCCATGGATGTGTTTTCTAGGATAAAACCCGGTATGGTTTTTGAACCCCACTCCAGCTCCATGTGAGGACGTAATTAAATCTTCTCTCTATCTAGTCCTGTGTTCCATGGCACATCAGGAGCTTAATATTTCTGAAATCTGTATACCTCTCCCTGACTTGGTTGAAATTGTCCCGAGGGTGTGAAAGCTGGAGGGGAAGTTAGCGGAACCACACAGGGGTGAAGGGCTGGACACACAGCAAGTGTGCCCAGGTACAGCTTGGCTGCCTGAGCCTTCCTCCTGGAGGAAACAAGCTGAATGAATGACAGGCAGGCTGCTATTATTCTGAACTTAAATGAATGTTTTAGAAATAGTTGCATACGAAGCCAGTGGTGGAGCAGATGTAATTTGCACTCAGTGAATCAGTGACACAGAGAGATACCTCATGAATTCCCAGGAACTGAACTTTGTAACTAAATATTGGGATATTGATAAACGACTTAATTGTATTTGGCTTGACTGGTCTGGTTTGACATTTCACTTTTGCTGACTAAAGTATGGCCCGAAGTATTTTGTAGTCTAGGTGTATATCTCACCATTTGAGAAATTTCAGGGAGATTCTTATAGAAACTACTTACAAAATAGGACGATAAAGATTAAAAGTGAAAAAAGATGTGCCTTGACCTGAGTACAGGTAAGTTCTTATGACAGAGACACGTGATGTGGCATGTTTCTGATATTGTCCACCTTGTAGAGTAGTGAGAAAATGTTTAATACTCAATAGCAGGATGTGTCTCTCCTGATACTGCCTCGTAGATATCTAGTGTGAAGTGCTGGTCTAGGTTGCCTTTGCAGTCAATCAGTGTGATGGGTATCTCCAGAATGAGCTTTCCATGTGTTTAATGGTTTTTTTTAATTCTTACTATATATTGCAGGTTTGAAGACCCTTCGATGTGGTGATGGGATTTTCAGCACGCCCTCTAAACTTTTCCTACTTTTCAGTTCATACGCCATGCCTATGAAGAAATCATAGCATCATCCCCAGTGCATGCAGCCATTGTACTGAATTCTGTAGAGTTTTCCCCTCATCATATTTGTATATACCTTTATTTAAATAAATTATTTGTGCATTCCAAAATATAACATACTAAATGAAAAGAACCAACTATGTCATTGGTATAAAAATGCATTGTTTTAAACTATTAAAACTGAATTATAACCTCCCTGTAGTCTGAAGTAGCGCGGACAACAATAGTGACACAGTTATTACAGTAATTACTGTGCAAAGTAAGATAAAGACATCATTTATTGTGGCCTCAGACTCAGCTCGGATGCTGGATTTATGCAAAACTGTTAAAAAGAATTTATCACAGACGGCATAACTTAGGAAAATAGTGTTCTGAGAGGCAGTTTTTCAGAATGACCAAACCAAAAACTTAGTCCTTACATTGACAAATGTAATAAAGCTAATGGCATCTTCAAAATACAAAGGAATAAGTCACTCCTTAGTTCTGCTAACTCCTCGAAACTGATTTAAATCTTCGCTGCAAGCCTGAATTAGTAATTATAAACGAAACAGATGTGACATCTTTGTTTTGGCAATATGCAAAGTAGCGGAAAATACTATCTAGAGTAACTCATAAACCAAGACAAAACTACAACTATTTATGCCAGGGAAGAGACACATAACATTGGGTAAGGCCGTGTAAAGTAGCACTCTGAGCTTCTCTCACATGGAAGCATCCATGGTTTCTGTTTCACCATGAGAATGTACACGGAACAGGAACAAGGTGAACTATCTCCACATTTTCGTTTTCTTAGTTTTTAATTTTATAAGTTTACTTGCTAGCCAAATGAGAAACTTAGAAACACTCAGAACTTTTACGCAGAGTAATGCATTGTCATGGCAGCACGCTACCCTTGTTCTTCAGTGGTATGGTCAGGGCCCACGTTGTGCATGACACAAATGATGCTCTTTGGTTCCTGATACACGACTTCTTTCCTCTAGACACTGTGACCAAACACTGCGTAAAGCAGCACATTAAAAAGTTCCAAACTGGACAAGAATCAGCGTGAAGGTTTAATGTATTTACATCTCCTTCCCGCTTTTCAAGTGTTTCCACATGGCTGGTGCCCCCAGCACAGATGGGTCAGTGCAATTCCAGGTTTCTGTAAATGCCTTTGCCAGGCGTTACCACCTTACCAGAGCTGGCCAGCTTTTGTGGTCACGCTGGCTTCAGTGAAGCATAATGTAGTTTTCATAAAACACTCGTGTGTCATTAGAATCAGCAAATTCAGGTTTCAGCAGCAATACTTTGATTTACAGACTTGATGATGGGTTCCACAGTGCTATGTGTGAAATTTTAGAGAGTCCAGACTCATAGCAATGTTTCTGAACCTCAGTTGTGTAAACCATTGCACACTCACAGCAATGGGCAGTGATATTCAGAGATACTCAAGGACAGCCACAAGTTGCTGGAGCTAGCAGGAGTCCATCAACCACAGGCCAGGACCTGCTGGGATAGAGCACACATAGAGTTTGCTTTAAGTAATTATTACAATGAAAATAGAGAGTTATTGAGGTATATGATATACAATATATCCAATTCCTGCTAATTCTTAGTATCTCTCTACTAATGACCGTGTAAATTATTGTGCCAGTAATTATAAAAATTATAAACTAAATTTATGTTGCTTGTCCCATCATTACAAATGTGCCTTAGTGGAGAAAGAGTTAAAGGAGAATTAGTGCAAGCTAAATGCTTGTGCTGAGCTGTTCTACTCAATTACCTGAGTTTTCCTGAACTTCAAGAACACTCATCTGTATAGAAAAGCCAGAAAAATCCGAAAAGTGCATTTTATTACCTCATGAGCTGGCAAAGACAGAAGCAAGGCAAAGCCCTCATACAATATTTATCTATCCGATTTGTGCTATTATTTTCTTTCTAAAATCTTCCTCTGTTCTCTGGGGTAGGCACAATATTGCCATGGAAGTCCAGTGTGCTTAGCACTTCCTTGTGTACTTCATATACAATTCTTGACAGGCCAGGACATTGAAAATACTGTATCAGCTCTCCAAAGCACAGGATAGACTTAAAAAATGAGCTGTGAAATGAAGATAAATACTGGATTTGTTTGGCATGGCTTCTGCATTTTGACTTCAGGGTTCACCTTTTCATCTTTTTCTCTCTAACCATGAGAAACAGTGCCTTGTTTCTAAACAAAGGCTAAAATTTATGTTAGAACCTGAGGAAGAGCCAGGAAAAACAAGAAATAAGAACCATAAACATAGGCAATGGTATTTTCTCCTTTATTTATTGTGGGTTTGAAGTGAGAAATGTACATAGATAGGTGTAAAACATTTAAAAGACAGTCCACCTTTACCTTTGGCAATTTCTCTAATATACATCACAGTTACACCTAACTTTGATTTAACCAAGGCAGAGATCTAGATGATTCCACACCTCTTCTAGCATAGGAAATTCTCTCTATCCTTTTTTGTCTCCATCTCTACAAACCTAGCCCGCTGCAATGCTTTCAGCTCTGAATTTTTTCCGTGCTAAAAGACCCTCCATCGTGGTACCTCAGAGCGGGCAGCACTGCTCAAACCCATTGCTGTGTGTTGGGCTGAGGTGGCATTTACCTGGTGGCTGGCAAATAAATTTCAGCTGCAGCATCAGATGTTTTCCACAGTGGTTTGCGTTACCTCCCAATGCTCTGCTGCCCCCTCACCCTGGTGCTTAGGGTGAGGTGCCCAGCAGCACTCAGCACGTCAGAGGGGTATTTTTAAGCTGAACTGTCCATTCCTCTCTGGGGAGACTCTTCTCATTGTGACAAACGGGTGGCTGATTGTTATTCTAAAATTTTTCCTCTTGTGTCCAACTGGAATCTCCCCAAGAGTAACTCGTACCCATTACCCCTTGTTTTTCCCCTGTGACTCCTTGTAAAAAGGGACTCTCCATCTTCTCAGTAGCCACACTTTAAATACTGGAACGCAATGATAAGGTCCAAAGCCTTCTTTTTTCATGGCTGAACTAACCCTGATGTCTCAGCCTTTCCTCATATGGCAGGCTGCCCAGTCTTTTGATCAGCTTTTTCGCCCTTCTCTGGACCCTTTCCAGCCTGTCCACATCTTTTCTGGTATAGCGAGGACCAAAACTGAACACAGTATTCCAGGTGTGACCTGACAAGGACTGAGCCAAGTAAAGAAAAGAAAAAAAGAGTTTCTGGATGGATTATTGTGAAGTTAGAAGACTAATTGCAAATCTGTCACTTGGGGACAGCTTATGAGCCTGGAATACTTCTCAATAGCCCCAGGTTTATAAATCAGTGTCTGGCTTCCAGTCAAAAACTCACAAATTCTGGATTATCACATCACAATTTGAAATTATGTCAGATCTGGCTGTTTATTGTTTAATATTGGATTCCTGTTAAAAATCATCAAAGATTAATTTAACACACAGTAATGAAAATTTAAAAATACTCTTGCTTTCTTTTGGGGGGTTAGTACTCTGAGTAAGAAAGTGCTACTGAGCGGAAGTTGCCTAAGTAATGCAGTAATTCATATCAGGCCAGTGTATTTTATTTCTCTGGCTGTATTGTTATCAGTCATTTATTTATCTGTATTACAGTAGCACCTGGAGGCTCCAGATATGGGGCTCATTGTGCTCCAGTCTGTAAGACCATAATAAAAAAACAAGCCTCAACTACAGAGATATTCCATCCATGTGCAAAGAGAGAAAGTGGGAGGAACCTCAGGCTCATAAATAGAATGGTAAGTAGGTTATAGTCCCACAGCACCTACAGCCTTACCCTTATAGACTCTTCGATTACAGCAATTAAGAATGTGCTATAAAACAGGTAGTGCAACATTATCTTGTTTCCAGTTAATATGGGTGTTTGCTAAGCTATCCCTCATCTAAGTTATTTGCTTTTCTCTAATGACCCAGTCACCTTCCAAGTTATATTTAGCCCAGACCTACAAGCAGCTCCCACCTGCCTGTAATGAACACCCAGATCCAGTCTTGAACTTGCTGCAGAACATGGGCTTCCTCTAAACTCTGATTAAATTCAAGATTTTAAGCATACCCTAGGCAAGTCTGGTTCTGAAGGTACAGAATGAGCCCACTACTCACTGTAACCTCAACCTGGGGCCAGGCTATTGATGCTGATTACAGAAGGTACCGCTACCAGACTGTGGTGGTAACTGGGTATACTCTGAATGGGAGAAACTGGCTGAAGATAACTGTTGTGTATGATTTTTAGCCCATTCTGAGATTATTACGGCTAATTGTTTTGATCTAGGGAGGGTTTTTTTGGAGTCTGGTTAAAGATGGGGTTGGACCTGCATTTTAGAAAGGTTAGTGTATAGTGTGTGATGGCAGACTTATTTCCTGTCCTAGGTTTGTTAGATGCTCTGCTGTGCACATGAAAGGCTCTTCACAAGGGCACTTTGGGTGAGGAGGGAGAGCAGGGGCTGCAGTTGGTACCTCTGTCTGGAGCTCTGTGTGGCAGGTCAGACAATGAGGATGAGAATAGGAAAACTCTGGAATTACTGTGAGCTTCCATAGGAGAACCTGGACCAGACAGCCAAAAACACTAATGTGCCCAGCCATGCCGATGGAGTACCACTGAGATTTTTAAAACACAACATCTAACTCCTTAATGATCCCTGACTGCTTAAAGGCATGGGAAAATACCATGGGCTACCTTGAGCCATATGATTGCACCTAAATTCACAATCAGCTTTGTGGTTTTAAGATCCACATCACAAACTCTCACACAGAGACTGGTGGTCAGCTCAGGCGATTTAAGGCTTTCTTGTTTATCTCATTTTCCCGTGCCCTGGATAGAAGGTCGTGGCATGTGGGTTGCCAAGGATGGCAATGTCTCTGCTTACAGGTGTGAGTCTCAAGGTGTCTAAGTTCTACGGAAATGCTTCTGGAGTCATTTAAGCTCTGAAGAAGTAGAGCTGGTGGGAGCAGGAGAGCCATGAGGTGCCCTTGCAGATAGAGCTGACAGTGACTAATACTGAACACAGCTAGAACAGCCTTCCCACAGCAGCTTTCCTGGTAAGCTGTAAATGGGAGCCTCTCCCAGAGGTCTAAGGGTGTGAAATGCTTTATGTCAAACAAATATGTTTGCATCAATTAAGAATGAGGGTTTGGGAGACTCTGTGCTAAGTAAGTGACTGGCTCTTCAATAGAGCTTTCTTATTTGTTTTTCCACAGGTTCCTGTGTTGTATTTTCTTAGAGTCATAGAAAGGTTTGGGATGGAAGGGACCTTAAAGATCTTCTTGTTCCAGCCCCCCTGCTATGGGCAGAGACACCTTTCAATAGACAGGGTTGGTCAGGGGCCCATCCAACCTGGTCTTGAACACTTCCAGGGATGGAGCACCCTCCACTTCTTTGGGCAACCTGTTCCAGTCTCTCACTGCCCTCGGAGTAAAGAATTTCATCCCATTTTTAAGTTTCTTTTCCTTTGAAAAGAATCTCTTTACTTTCTGTTCTTATTTTCAAGGACTGCAATTTGATGTTATTCTGCATTTATGATCCAAACTATTCTGCCAAGGATGATTTTCTTGACTATACCCATTCATTCACTCTGCTGTGTTTCTGATGATTATTCTGGTTCAGCTATCTTCCCACTGAAATCAGGTGGAAATACTGTCTTTTCACACACCCTTTTACAAATCCTGTTCCATCGGTAGTGGCGCAGATTTTATTTTTTAAACAATTGTTCCAGTACTTTTTTCACTGCATTTTAAACCTTGAAGATGGATTCTAATTAAGCCACAAAAACCAGGAAATAAACTTTATTAATTGAATACTATTAGTCCAGAGGTTTGGACACTTTTTGGTACAGTCAGCTTTCTATAAGGAGGAAGAGTTAAAGTTAAATAATCAGATCAATCAGAAATGTTGATTTGCTTTTCATGCATTCATTTGAAACGTGTAAACTTTGACATCAGTTGTTCGCTGCTTTCAAATCAGCAGTCAGAAGTGGCAGAAAATCACTGACTTTTGAAGTGATGTTTTGCATTGCTACACCAGGGCCTTAACTTAAATCTGCTTTTAAAAGATGAAATGCATTTAGAACTGCTTAAAACCACGTCTTAAATGGGCTGCCTTATCTCCCTTAGCCAGCAGTACATTTTACATTCCACATTTCTCCACAGGCAAGGGAATGCTGGTACCCTGGTCCACCGCAGCTCAGCACACCTCACAGTGTCTGTGCTCTGGTGCTCATCGTGACTGTCACAACAGCCTGAGAGGATTAAAATACGTTTCCCATACTGTGAGTCAGACCTGGGTATTAATAATAAGGTGAACTTAAGTGGGAGAAATAATTTTTCATTTCATTTATCAGTTCTGTTTTAGTGGCTTCTTTAAAAAAAACCAAAAACAACAAACTAACAAACTCTACCCCTCCTGAAAATCACTGGCAACAAAAAAGAGGTTCAACCTAATGTCCTGTCAAGGAAATGGGCTGAGGCAATGTTATGCTATATTTAAATCTTTTTAAGAATGTTTCTTTCTGTTACTCCAAGTACTCAGTTAATGTCGCTTCTCTGCATGTCACCCTCCTTCTTTCCTTACATTGTTAACACTCTTTTTGTCTTTTCTACCATTTCACAGAGAACCTACTTCAAAGCTTTCAAAGGAGTATTGGCTGACCCCAGGCCAAGTTGCACAGAGAAATGTCTACTACGCTACAGCACAACCACCAACCATGTAAAAGTACAAGTTCTTCCTTTTGAAGTGTACCTGAGGGTCTACAGGTATATTTTTGCTTTAAAATGTAGTTAAGGTGCCTTAGATTGATGTTTCTCATTTCTTCACCAGCTGGATAGCTATTATCCAAGCAACTCTGGCTTACGGGCATTGCTTGCATTTACCCAGCACTCTGCCCTCCCTGTTCATCGTCACGCGGCTGCCAACAGAGAAAGCAGTTTTTATATGGAAAATGCGTATTTTTACTGCACTTTTTTGCCTCTTTTAATGTTCCTGAGAAGCAAGAAGGGTTGATTTTGCCAGCCATGCAAGTTTCTCTGCTAAAGCTGTGTTCTTTTAAACTTGAAGTACCTTACTGCACATACAATGCAATGGGGTGAGCTTTTCCCTGGTACTGTAACCCCCTCCAAGCTGTACCTCTCCTTTGAGAGCTCTGCTCAGACATCTCTGTTAAACTTGCAGTGTCATGACAATTTCCATAAGGTGATCTACTTAGATAATGTGAGGCAAAGCTAAATCAAATAGAAAAATTGCCATTTGAAAATATCAGAAATTAATTAATTGACAGGATTTTATTTTTTTTAAAGTAGTTGTAGAAGATTTTAACATAAACCTTGGGTGACTGGAGATCTGTGTGGTATATCAAGGGGCAATTAGGAACCTGTGTTTTCCTCTTTTCACTGTGGGGAGAAGTGACTCATAAGGTGAATGCTGGGTTATAATGGTTGCCAGAGGTAACAGAGTTCTCTGTTGTACTGAATAAGGTGACCACCTTACTGTCTTAGCAAGATTTTGGCTTAGTCCCGCTGTGGGAATTGCACATTTCAGGCAGCTGGCACTGGAAAGGTACAGGAATAACTTTGATTAATACAGGTTGCTAGCAACTCTCTGAAAATCAGAATGAAGACTGTGGCAGGGGCTGGAAAAGGTCCTCTGAGCTTTAATATAACAAATGGCCCATCTCTGCCCTGCAGCTGTGTTGGCCATGAAAACATTTTAGCTAAAACCCCACTGGAGCTTAGAGAGAGGTAAAAAATTATTCTAAGAAAGCATTATGTCCCCCGATTTTTGAGGTACAGACATCTTTTTGGCTGTGTAAGCTCAAGAGGGGAACATTTCATTGAAAGAGAGTCAGGAAATATCAAAGATGAAATCAGACTAAACATGAACCTTGGGTTTTATCCTCAAGTGGCTACTGAGCCACTGGCAAGTCTGAGGGCAGTAACAGATATCAGGCCCTTCCCTGCTCTTTTTCCCCATATGAGTCTTCCTCCCATGCCCTTGGATTGGGCCCCCAACACCCAGGTAACACCAGTATCTGTATTCACGTGGATTTATGAAAATCATGGGAACAGAAGCACATCACCACTTAATTAGTCATTTCATCTTCCTTTCTCAGCAAGGATATTTCTAGCTGCATGTGAAGGAAACACGCCTAGATGCTCAGGCAGGAGAAGCTTTGTAAAAAGACCTGGCTTGATACTTGCTAAAATACCTTGGCTTTTAATTCATGAATGGGGCAAGAGAGAAAAGGAAGCTGATTCCTGGGTTTTGTGTGCTAAGCTGGAAGAATGTTGTTTCTATTCTGCCTTCTTCCCACTTCTCTGTATATTCTTTTGGTCAGCTGTAAAGAAAGGGCCCTAGAATTCTTTCTGTATCAAATCCATGGTAGCACAAGAGAAAGTTATACACAGCTCTCATCTCACCAAGACAGCTCAGCTGGCCAAGAGCAGGTATTTGGTGTCCAGACTGGGGCTGCAGCTGAATCCATGTAGTTTGTCAATAATGGTAACGCCAACTTCTGTTCTCACACCTTGGGTCCCGGGATTGTTTGAACTATCCGTGCCTACAGGGCAGAAGTAAATATCACCAGAAAAGCTGTACTGAAAAGCACAAAAGCACAAGCTACAGCACCACAGATATTCAGTATGTGTCCTCTGAAAAGAGCATTCCTTTCTTCTGTGGATCCCGTATGGCTGGGTTGTATGCTAAGAAGATGGTATGAAAAGCAAAGGGATTTTTGTGCCTTTTTTTTTTTTTTGTTTACTTTACTGTTTGCTAACTAAAATAATTATGTGCAATCAAATAAAGCATAAAATCCCAGTGGGATCATTCAATGAATTGACTAGAGGAAAACATGTTGGGACACCTCAGGTTTTTTATGCCTCTTTCTTAATCCATCTAGCATAGAGCACTATTCGAGATATAGAACTAAACTCAGCTGACCATTTGTAAGTGTCATTGTGGCAATTCCTATCTGTCTAGGTAAGCGCTTTCATTAATACCGTGCATGCTGTATGTAAATGATCCAGCTCCCTTCCCATCTCTGCTTTAATAAGTGCTGATCCAAGAAGTACAGCTCAGGAGAAGAATATAAAGCATAAAAATGACCTCTCTTTAGGCTGCAATATAAGTGGCGTTGGGAACATTTCCATGATGAAGAGATGCTTCCAGAAAGCCAGGTGTAATGGCATATAAAAGCCACTTTATGATAACTTTACATGCCCTCAAATATTTAGTGTTCTGCTGGACCATAATGGGTATGAAACTGCACCTCATATTGTGGAGGTCTCCTTTGCAACCTAGAGGTTTCAATAACAGGACACCTGAGGCTTGTATTTATAAAGCTCCCCCCCTCCCAACATGTAGTGGATTAAGTTTTCCTTGGAAAGAATCTCTTAGGACTCCCACTCTTAGAAATGACGGACTTGAATTTCACTTACACATCAACATTTTCTCCTTTTACATTTTTACCGTGGCAGCTGATCACCCACTTCTCTTCTGCTTTGACCAAAGGCTGGACCTGCTCTGCTCAGTGCCCTAAAACTGCTCCTTGCTCAGTGGAGGCAAAGCTCCACTGCTCTGCAGGGTCCTGAGTGTGAGTGTAAGGGGTGCAAGCAGGCAAGGAAGAGTGTGTTTGGAGAGGGGTGAAATTTTCTGTTTCAGTCCTCAGTCCCTAGTAGCCTGACCCCCTCAGGGCTGCAGAAGGAGGGAGATTTCAGAAGAGCATGGTGACAAGTGGCATTCCTCAGAGACTGCTATTGGGACCAGCACTATTTAACATCTTTGTCAGCAACGTGGACAGTGGGTTTGAGGGCACCCTCAGCAAGTTTGCAGATGACATGAAGTTGTGTAGTACAGTTGACACACTGGAGGGAAAGGATGCCATCCAGAGGGACCTTGGCAGGCTTGAGAGGTGGACCTGTGCGAAAGAAATCTCATGAAGTTTCACAAGGCCAAGTGCAAGGTCCTGCACCCGGGTCAGGGAAATCCCAAGCACAGTAGAGGCTGGGAGGAGAATGGTTGGAGATTAGCTCTGGGGACAATGATGTGGAGGATGCTGGTGGAGGAGAAGCTTGACATGAGCCAGCAATATGCACTTGCAGTCCAGAAAGCCAGCTGTATACTGGACTGCATCAAAAGCAGCATGGCCAGCAGATCAAGGGTAGGTTTAAATTAGATATTAAGAAGAAATTCTTCACTGTGAGGGTGGTGAGGCACTGGAACAGGTTGCCCAGAGAAGCTGAGGATACCCCATCTCTGGAAGTGTTCAAGGCCAGATTAGATGTGTCTTTGAGCAACTAGATCTAGTGGAAAGTATCTTTGCTCATGGGAGGGGATTTGGAACTAGATGATCTTTAAAGTCCCTTCCAACCCAAGCCATTCTATGATTCTATTAAACAAGGGATGATGCAACATTTCCTAGAGTGAGAATTGCTTCAAGGCAGACCACAGTCCTGTGGCTCGCTTGCCAGGGAACTGCTAAAGCCAATAGAGCTCCTAGCCCAGCAGGGAAATGGTGAAAGGCAGCCTAGGAGGGAGCTGAAAGTAAATTTTACACGACTTCAGGGTGGATATAATAGATGCAGCCCATCAGTGCCAGTTCAGCTGGCACAGCACCACTAGTCAGCACTGCACTGGGCAGCTCCAAGTGATCCTCAGGAGGAGCATTCCCCTCTTTCTGTGTACAGTGTGGTGAATCTATTGCCACCGAGATAATTAGATCTAATAGACTTTATGCTTTGCATGTAGTAGGATTTTTGCAAATCTCCCCATTGTCTGCTGTCTGCCTGTAAAAAGCAGTCAGCTCACAAACCTGAATATTTTTGGTGGTAATATTACTGTAAGTGATGTTAACAGGATCTGGATGTTACACCTCCCTGACCAGCGAGTGGATGGCATTTACTGGCAGATGTACTCAGTTTATGCCCCTTAATGAAGGGAATGAGATCAGACCTTTTTCGGTATTGTTTAGAGGAAAGCTTGAAGGGAAATACTTGGAGAGGACAATGACCTACTAAGTTGCCGGATTTGTGGCTGCAGCTGTTTCCTTCACAAGAGCACTTGCAGGACTGGTGATTCATGGACAGGAAAAGATCACTCTTGCATTTGGTCTGCTGCAAGCTGCTCTTTTGTACCCTCCTCACTTCCCACGGCATGGGCAGGTTTAGGGCACTCAGCCAGAGCATCTCAGTGCTGCAGGAGAAGGCACAGTCATCCGTGGGCTTTTGAAGAACTGTTTTGATGCTGCAAAGAACCCATCGGTGATGGGGGGAAAAGCAGCAAGATGCTGTGCTTCTACTAATCAGGTTAAGCCAAAGGCCAGAAACATGACTCTTTAAGGAATACCAAGAAAGTTCCCATGTTTTTAAATAGGAATTTGGAAACTTAGTTCCCGAAAGGCGTGGTGGGCACCAGCCCATGCAGTCTGAGCATCACTGCTTATGCATGGCTCCCGCAGAGATGAAAGCGGGGTGCGGGTGGGAGGCATTGACAAACCCGAGGCAGAGTTTGGCTCTGAGGTTTGCAGAGTACCAGACTGATACTTATGCACCTCTGATAGGCTTTTTATGCAAAACAATGCACATCATGTACTACGCACTGTCATTGCTGGAAGCGCTGTGTAAATCATGGGGCTGTGCACTCCTGTACTGAATGGCAGAGGATGTAGGTGACTTAGAAGGACATTGGTAGAATGGCAATCTTTAGACAATTTCTGGAACAAAACCTAAAAACTGCTAAAGTACTTCAGGCAAATTATAACACCCACCTTACATTTTAATGCCACCTTAAGCTGTATTCTGCATCAGTCAGCTGTGGGAGGAGATGACATAAACAGACAATTAATGTTTCTTTTCACTTGCCAGTTAAGATTGAAAAATGTGGTCACTGAGCTGTCTTTTTCTGACATTTTCTTAACAGCTTCACACTTTGCAGAGAAGTTTCTGTCAGTCCCACTGCTAGAGCTGTGCCATGAGCAAGTGGGGAGCCCCTCCACTGCACTGGGTGGACCACCAGCATTCATGAGCACCACATGTATTTCCACTGACCACAAAACTGCCTGCTTCTTGCCTGGGGCCACGTGTTTTGCCAGGTGTGGTAGGATAAGGGTTTCAGAGGGATGGAGAAGGGTTTGTTCGTCCCTGGTTGGCCCCAGACAGGGTTCTTTTGGGGCAGCCCTGCACTCAGGTTCACCCAGAGCTGGACAGGGACTGGGGAAGACCTCTTCTGCATCAGAAAGCTGTGATGGCTGGTAGTTGCACCACTTTGACATACCTTTTTTGTCTATTTAAGCTGTGTTTGTAATCGAAATATTCTGTAAGTACAAATAACAACCTGTGGTTGAATACTTGGTGTACAGTGTTTTCCGGAACAAACCCCAGCTTTCCTCTGGGGCCCATCACATCACATCACAGACTCCACTACCTGTAAGCTTTGGGTTGTCTCCTATTCACCAGTGTATGTCAGGCACCTAGTAGGAGTGAGTTACATCAGTGATTCTGGTCTTTTGAGTGGAATTCTTTAAAAAAGTTTTGGGTTCCACAGCTGTAATCTGCACTGTCAGCAGTGACTCTGTGGGTACTGACAAACTGAGCTCAAGATATGTTGTCTTACAGGAGGTGGGTGGCAGGGAAAAAAGATCTGTCTTTTATAAATGTATTTGGATAATTACATTTACCCAAATCACCTTCATCTCCTTTCCCACTCCCTTCTGAAGGAGAGAGTGTTAACAAAAGGAAGTCTGCTGTTTTATTGTTATTGGGATAACCAGATTCCTGACTTTTCAATCATGATTCAGATTTTTTTTTTTAAATGTCATACATTTTGAGTGTGATTGAATTTCTGCCAGAATTTTATTAGATAATTGACACAGCACTTCTCCCACCAGTGAGCCACTGAGGGGGAAATGATGTAAAAGAAGGAAAAAACAGAAGATGGAAGAAACAAATAGGAAGAAAAGAAAATGGAAGTAGCAAACTAAAAGGCAAATATTCTTTTTTATGACAGGAGCATGAATCGCAGGCTAGTGTCAGCTTTACAGCTCAGTTTCCATCAGTTAAACAAGCCTCCATGTGTGATTTGTGTCTGATTTAGTTAGCCTGCTGCAGTCTCCAGTGTAACAGTCTCTGATTTATTTGAGGCGCTCTTATTCCCAGTTATGAATATCCGACCTAAACCTAAATCAGCACATTTTCAGTCAATGTGCAGCAATGGCCTGACTGAGCGCCTGTGCCCGTAGCCGTGGGAAAGGCGTGGCAGCCTCCCCGCTACCTTGCGTGGCTCTGAACGTGCCCAAAGGTGGTTGCCAGGGACCCGCTGATGTACAGCAGTTGTTCAGCAGCTTGTAACCAAAGTCGCTCCTTTCTGACTGGCACCGAAGCACTCTGGAAGGGTTCGTTCTCGTCAACCTCTATAAATTTTCTACAAAAAAAAATCTCCCGAACAACAAACAAGGAAACAAAGCCCCTCTCCTCCCCCCCCCTCAAAAAGCCCCCAAACCAAACCAAACAAAACCAAGAACAAACAAAACCCCAAACCAACAACCGTGGGAGAAGAAGGCAGCTACGAGATACAGAAGAGAAATCTTCAGAAGTGGACTTATGAAGACAGAGAGACAGAGGACAAAATGGGGACTGTGGAGCCGCAAACGTTTCTGGCAGAAGTTTAAAGAAACACTGGACTCTGGTGGCTCGCGGACATTCCTTGATTCTCAAGGACTATTTCGCCAGTATACAATTGTTCATAGAAAGCTGTAACCCCCTCTNGCACCTAGTAGGAGTGAGTTACATCAGTGATTCTGGTCTTTTGAGTGGAATTCTTTAAAAAAGTTTTGGGTTCCACAGCTGTAATCTGCACTGTCAGCAGTGACTCTGTGGGTACTGACAAACTGAGCTCAAGATATGTTGTCTTACAGGAGGTGGGTGGCAGGGAAAAAAGATCTGTCTTTTATAAATGTATTTGGATAATTACATTTACCCAAATCACCTTCATCTCCTTTCCCACTCCCTTCTGAAGGAGAGAGTGTTAACAAAAGGAAGTCTGCTGTTTTATTGTTATTGGGATAACCAGATTCCTGACTTTTCAATCATGATTCAGATTTTTTTTTTTAAATGTCATACATTTTGAGTGTGATTGAATTTCTGCCAGAATTTTATTAGATAATTGACACAGCACTTCTCCCACCAGTGAGCCACTGAGGGGGAAATGATGTAAAAGAAGGAAAAAACAGAAGATGGAAGAAACAAATAGGAAGAAAAGAAAATGGAAGTAGCAAACTAAAAGGCAAATATTCTTTTTTATGACAGGAGCATGAATCGCAGGCTAGTGTCAGCTTTACAGCTCAGTTTCCATCAGTTAAACAAGCCTCCATGTGTGATTTGTGTCTGATTTAGTTAGCCTGCTGCAGTCTCCAGTGTAACAGTCTCTGATTTATTTGAGGCGCTCTTATTCCCAGTTATGAATATCCGACCTAAACCTAAATCA
Source organism: Sclerurus mexicanus (assembly GCA_013396755.1). Taxonomy (NCBI): domain Eukaryota; kingdom Metazoa; phylum Chordata; class Aves; order Passeriformes; family Furnariidae; genus Sclerurus; species Sclerurus mexicanus. The sequence goes on along the minus strand of VWZF01004461.1, from coordinate 2,193,621 downwards.
GCACATTTTCAGTCAATGTGCAGCAATGGCCTGACTGAGCGCCTGTGCCCGTAGCCGTGGGAAAGGCGTGGCAGCCTCCCCGCTACCTTGCGTGGCTCTGAACGTGCCCAAAGGTGGTTGCCAGGGACCCGCTGATGTACAGCAGTTGTTCAGCAGCTTGTAACCAAAGTCGCTCCTTTCTGACTGGCACCGAAGCACTCTGGAAGGGTTCGTTCTCGTCAACCTCTATAAATTTTCTACAAAAAAAAATCTCCCGAACAACAAACAAGGAAACAAAGCCCCTCTCCTCCCCCCCCCTCAAAAAGCCCNCCTGGACCCTGCTTCCCTATTGGTCCGTTTTCCCCGCCTTTGGTGAGTTGCCTCTGATTGGTTGTGCTGTTGCCCGGTTACACACTCCGCCCCCTTCCCTAGCCAATCACGTCCAAGTTCCAGAACCTTCCCTCGAGAGCCTATAAAAACCCCGGCGCCATTTTGTGCCTTCACCCTCAGCGTGGTGTGGTGTCGTGTACGGAAGGTCCTCGGTCGGCTGCTCATCAGCAACAACAAAAAAACCCACCAAAAACCCCAAACAAACAAACAAGCAACAACAACCACAACCGAAACGAAAACCCAAAAAGCACGGAGAGGGATTTGCAGCAGCCCAGGTTGTCAGAGGTGTAGTAGTCTGAAGAGAAACAAATGAATCTAAGTAAATAGCCTCGATATCTGCTTTTACCATTGCTATAATCAGGTGTCTAGACCCCCTAGTGAAGAAGGCATTATATGCACATATTCTTAAATATCCCTTCCAGTAGAGTGAACAAATACAAGACGAAACCAGGCCAGAAGGCTGCAAATACAGATGACCACATATTGACCAGAGCATAATAAAAAGAAATCAAGGCTTATTTGTGCTAATAAAGCCATTAGTCATACTATCAGAAAGGGATATCAGAAAGAGTGTTTACAAAACCAGAACTCTCATTTTGGTGGAAGATATATTTCTTAAAGGGGGGTAGGGAAAACCACAAGCTTTGTGGTGATCACATAACTGGGCCATATATAGAACTGTGTAGCAAGCTGTGACATCAGAACTGTGCCTCCAATACCAATCATTTAGCTGTGCTCTGAGTGTGCATACAGGTGTGCAAGCATGTGTTGTATAGGTACCTGTATCTGTGTGTACACACACACACACGCACGCATGTGTGCATGTAAATATTGTTTTATTGGCATTTAAGGGGCATATACTTTATCTTCTGTTTGGTCTTGTAATCTTACTTCTTCTCTTGCTTGCTTTAGGATTAGCAGCCAACTGCTCCTGTTGCCCTCCTCCAGGTGCAAGAGAGGAGGTGTCTGGCAGCAGAAAGCAATGGAAGGAATAGTCAGCAGTTCTGGAGAAAAGTTGGAAGAGGTGGTTTGCTTTCTTTAGCTCTAAACTTCCCTTCCCTTCCCTTCCCTTCCCTTCCCTTCCCTTCCCTTCCCTTCCCTCCCTCCTTCCCCTTATGTATACCCTCTGAACTTCTATTTTATATTCTTCAGCTTTAAATAATTGAGAATCTGTTTTTGGGAGGGGTATTGATAACAATAAATAGGAAAAAGTGTTAATCACATTATTCTTAGGAAGTCAAACCATAGCTCTTAATATTTTCAGAGATCATTTAATCATTTTGTTCCCTTCCCCCTTAAGGGAATCAGATTACTAACCACTTCGCTGCACCCTAGGGCTGTACAGCTTTTTGTCAGTCTCCTTATGGTTAACTTCTTTGTCATAATATTTATTTTTTACAAAAATATCCTTTCTGCCTTACTTAACTTTGATATGCCACAGAACCATGTAACTATAGCTATCTTTAGATCATTGTCTAATCTTAGTATTTGAAATTGAGTTACTATGTCTAATCAGTTCTTCCCAGAAGTGCCTTACTAAAGCCATGCAAGAGTTCATTAAGAAACACGTCTGACTTCAGATTTGCTTCCAGTGGGCTCCTCTGAACCCCCAAATTACCCACAGTATTTTCAAAGAGACTAGTGACGCCAGCTGCCCTTCCTCCCCTTTTCCCCACCCCTCTCTGAAGAGCAAGGCAGAGCCTGAGATGTGGCAGAGCCTGTGCAAACGGTGTGTGTGAGGGGGAAGGTGTGCTGTGTGCTGTGTCTGCTGGGAGCAGGGAGGGCTGCTGAGCTCCTGGAGCCCAGGAGAGGAGCAGGTGGCAACATCAGGGACCTATGGTGTCGATGTGATGGCTGTCAGGGACAGTCAGTGCCACTGTGCAGGCTTTGGCACCAAATTCCTGGGATCCTGCTTGGATGCAAACATGCAGGCAGAGTGGTCTTATCTGGGAGAGACATGTGTCCATGGCAGCCATGCTCCCAGCAATGCAGGTGAGCCCGTATACCTTCCATGCAGCTCAGCACTGGCTGCCAGAGCACATCCCATGGGCTGGGTGCCTTCTCTGATCTTCACTTTTCCTCTGGTTGCTGTGGCTTGTGCTCTCTGCTCTCATCTGCACCTCTGAGGATCACACCCCCCTTGGTGGCCACTGCTTCATCCAGGACAGTCACTTCTGGCTCAGGTCCAACCTTTGACCTTTCCCTCTGGTGGTTCTCTAGAACAACGCTTCACCCATGACCTGCAGTTTCTGTAGCCCCAGGATGTTTTTGGTGCAGACCTGGTGTTCTGCAGCACATGTGGTCTGCACACACACACACACACACACACGTGTGCATGAGAACACGCTTTACTCCCACCCAGACAGCTGATGGATCATTTGCCTTCTGCGTGCTGGTTCCAGAGGAGTAGAAAATGGCACATTGCACTGTCATTCTGGTTTTAGAGAGGCAACTATGTCGATCCTTGTGAGTGCCCACTGTGTCATTACCATCCTAAGTTTCGTTTTGGCGTTCTTCTTCAAGAGGCACCTAATTAGGAGTAATAAACTTGTGCAGCAGACAAAGGTATTGCATCAATTTATCAATTTGTAAACGTTTATGATCAGAGTATGTCGTGCTTTATGAAATGCTGGTAATTAAGTTCAGATAATAATCCCTCCAGCCTTTCAGAACAATCAAGCAAAATGTTAATTAAACAGTCAGTGTCCTCCATGTAGAAAAAAAGGTAGTTCAGGTCATGGTAATTAATTATCTTTTTCTCTATTCCCCAAGCGGTTTTCATGACTGTGGTCTTTGAATATTAAAAATAATCTGGTGATGAGAGACCAGATGGCTAAGGAGGTTGAAAATGACATGTGTTGCTCTTCACTTGAGGATTATGTGCTTCATTCAGATTTGCTTTTGATGGCTGTTGAATTGCCTAAATGAAATGAGTTGGTGAACCACAAAATTACCCCAAAACAGGCCATAATTTGCAGCAATGAAGAAGAATTCCTAACATGACTGAAAAGGATTTGAAGAGGTTTATGGCTGGTTACATTTGGCTATAATTAATGATTTGAGATATCACCTTATTTAGGGAATATTATATGTATATATTTCCTATGATTTAGGAAGTCTATTACCTTAGGAATAATTACTAATAATATAATAATTGGAATATTTATATTATGCCTAATTTTTGTAATAATTTCAAAATTATTCATAATAGTTTTTGTTATTTCAAATGATTCCTGTTATTTTAGGAATAATAACACTTAGTTTTGGTTTTCAACTTGGATTAATTTGGTGGAAAGGCTTCACTGATGTCTGTAAATTTTAGATCAATCCTTTTGAAAGCGTATGATTTACACATGTTTACACAAGCATTATGAATGCTTGCTTGTTTCTTAAGCCACAAAACATATCAAATCTCTTGCCTTTTACAGAAGTTAAATGTATTTGTGGAGGTATTACCCTGTGATCTCCTTGTCTTCTGGGAGTTTCCGTTTCTAATGCATAGTTCTCAGCACTTTGTAAGGAAAATGTTCTATCTTTTAAAAAGATAGAATAAAAATTGGAACAAACTAGACTCATGCAAACAGTATCAAAGTGAAAAAGCTGAGTTTTGTATAAGGTGAAATGGGGCAGTGCAGCATAATTTTATACTTGTTCTTAGCCCCTTCATTATTGAGGAGAATAAGGTAATTCCAACTCCATTTTACCTCCCTGTTGCTCTCCTAGCTTTATAAGCATCCCTGCAACTAAGGCATGTTGTGTTTTATTGCAAATTCCTGGAAGGCTCTTTTGTGCTGCAAATTGACTTTAATGCTGCTTCCATCATGTTTTTTTTTGTTACACTTAAAGCCTGTCCTCTGAATGGGAGTTTAAGCAGAACCTGAGGTTCCTGCTTCTGTACTCCCACTACAATTACTCTTAATAGAAGAAGAAAGGGAACTCAATTGCTGCAAGGCAATTCCTTGCCAACAGTGAAAAACACTCATCCAGAGGCCCTTTGCTCTGTGGTTGCACTAGTGTGTGGTTCATACTGCATCTAAAGGGACACTGGGGTAGACCCTTACCCTGCCGTTACAGGATCCCTTTCCAAAGAGCCATGCAAGAAAAAGCCTTTGAGAAGCATCGCTCTTCCTTGTCCTTTCCAACATGAATTGTTCTAATGTAGTATAAAGCACATTTAAGATACTGAATATGCATGTTTTGGAGATGTTTGAAAAGAGGCTTTGTGGTCACTCCAGGGGATCCTTCTGTTCTTGAAGAGATGCTTCCCACTCCATTACAGCAGCAACTCTACCCAGTCATATCATGTATGGTCTTCTTGTTAGAAGAAGCAGAAATGCTTTGATTGCTGGTCTGAAATGCAGGTTTGAGAATCGAAGTGCACTGCAGATAGGTCCCATTCACTGCTGCTTCCAAGCCAATACCTTGAAGAAGCTGACTTTAGAGCTGGCAGCTGAAAACAAAACACCATTTGTGGTGTTTTCTCTGTATGTTTTCTCTGAGAAACCAGTGACAAATCCTTCATAGCAAATACTTTGTGAAAACATCGGAGACTAGTAAGAGCAAATATTTAAATAATTTTTCTACTGTCACACAAGTACATCCAACTGTTAGGTAGTCTGTAGAGTAGTAACAAAGGAGAACTAAACAGTAAATCTATTTGCCTGCTTTGTACTTGGATGAGAAACATGATTATGAGAGAAAAAAAAAAGGGGGGGAGAAAAAAACGAAAGAAAGCTAGTTTTTGTAGAAAGAAACAATAATAAATAGAGTATTAGAGATTGAGAAAACTGTGTTTTCCTGTTTGTAAGACCACCATGCTCCTATCACTTTGGAAAGCCTTTCAGGTTGAGATTCATGAGGTGCAATTAAGAACCTAAATGAATTGCCTAAATGAAGAGCATCACCACTGAAAGTGTCTTTCACATAAAGACCAACTTCTGTTTTGGAGCTGCCTCTCTCTGCACTGGTCACATGGTGGTCAAATGGTCAGGAAGGTGATCCCTGGCCCCTGACTCTGGAAACTTTAATTGCACCCCCCATAAAAGGGAGATGAGGTTGTTTTTCTCTGTATCACAGAGTTTTTGTGAGAGTTGACACTTGTGAGGTGTATCTGAGTGCCTCAGGTAATCCTGTATTGATTATATGATTTTCTACTTAAGCCATGACATTTATATATAAATTTATAGATGTAGTACTACTTCTTTTCTCCTAGGGCTGATATTTAAAATCATAGAATCCTAGAATGGTTTGGGTTGAAAGTATTCTCAAAGATCATCTAGTTCCAACACTGCGTGTCATGGGCAGGCATGCCACCCACTAAACCAAGTTGCTCAGATTCAGTACATTTAAAATAGCAACCCTTCATACAAAATTAGTACATCTATAAATTCTATGATTCTGCTTTGACTGTTTTGTTTCTTCTTCCTTTACAGGCACAGAGCCAGCAATGCACAGTACACTTGGGATTTTATGATGAGGTGTTTTACCTGCTGCTAGATCACAGGAAGGTCACATTTTCCTCTGGAAAAATGTCCAGTCAACAGAAATGCTAATTTTCTCAACAGGATTTAAAATGCACAGGTAATTTTAAAACTTCATATATTATATAAAGCCTGTCATTTCTCAAGCTGTGCTACTGATGGTGTTTGATTAACACTGAGCACTTGTTACCTCTTATATGGAGCTCTGGCTAGTCTCAAATGACAGCTAATCAAATAGTTGGTATAAAAGGCTCACCTTGTCTTGGGTAGACCAGCCTTCAGGATGAAAAAACTTTGGGTGCCAATCTGTCAGGGATATTTCTGCCATCTAGTAGGTACCCAGTGCTCAAAGATTGTCCTTCTTTACTCCTTCTTAAAATTCAGATGGTTTTGGTCACTCTAAAAAAGAGCAACAGCCCCTGAAGACCTGCACACACAGCTAAGCATTGGATGAGAGGGCTTCCAGTTCAGTACAGAAGCTGAAATCTGGCTACAAGAATCAATCCTGCCAGCAAAGAGTTTGCAACTAATTCCTGATCTGAAGTGTATCTACACAAACTAACATTCAAGTATTTTTAACCAGCAAGAAATTCGCTCACTGACAATTTCAAGGTAGAAAAATATCTCAGAAGAAAAGTGTTCCCAGTATCAGCTAAAGCAGCTCCATTTTCAAGAGATAAACCAGAGCTATATTCCTGTTGTGATGTATATATCCCTTCAGTAACTATCACTAAGGACTAAATTATTTTTTTTGTTCTCACAGTATCCATAAAGCTGGCTTCATACCTGTCTCTCATGCTCTGTTTGTGAGTACATAAAGCAGAGTATGCATAATACTGTCTGACGTGTGGGGAGGTATGGGTATCTCTGTTCATAAGGATTTCCATAGAATAAGTTGTTTTGGTTTTTTGCTTTTTTCTTCTGCTACACTTCTGATTCTATTGTCAGTAAAATGTCGGTTTTCAAGGACACAATTTCTTTTGCAATGGCCTTTCTCAAAGTAACTTCATAGCTCAGTCAGTTTCAAGGTTTAAATTCTATTCAAGCACTGGTGACAAGAACTTCTTTCAAGATATTTTATAATAGCCAAATCTCTCCAAAGATCTAATCATGGGACTACAAAAATAAGGGGCTATTAGACGCCTTTCAGTGCATACTATGGAAAAGTTCATCCTCTGAAGAAAGCCAGTACAGAAACCTAGAGCTATCCATGATCCTGAAGTGCAGCCTTCTTTCCACAGCTATGAGAAATGATGGGAGACGTGAAGACTCTAGGTAAGAGAACCATGTTTATGTTTAGTCACATGTGGTCTTTGTTCCTGGCAATTATAGCTATTAATCCTAGTATGACACCAAATATTTGGATGCAGTAGCTGAAGTTAAAAAATGCTGCTGATACTTCCTCATCCGTCTGAGGTGTTTCCAAGTGAGAAATCTTTTCCCTCTTTGTCAATTAATCCTGCATTTCCAGAAAAGACTACAAACCAATTGCATTCAACAGTATTACTGTATTCTTAAGCAAGAGGAGATTACCATTCCCTCAATTATAAGGCAAAAGTATTAATCTTTTCCAGTTACCCACCACCAAAACACCATGTAATGTAATTGTTCTGTTTCTTTCCAAAAATTAGAATCATCATAGCTTTGAAAGCATATTAGAATTTTTCTTCATGACAGAAATATGGTCTGTACTGTATTCTCTTTAAGTTCTTATTGGTACTTTCTTGGGAGATGGGATTTGAAACAAAATTAGGTCGTGAGATATTGCATGATTGTACAAAAGCACTTTTCTCAAAAAAGAAAAAAAAAAAAAGATGATTTTTCCTTTTCTCTGTGGACAGCTAGAAAACATAACAGCCCAGTTTTGCAGTTTTTATTGTGCGACATTAATTTTTTCCTGGTGGGTGCATTGGTAAAAAAACTTACCACATTTCTGAATCATTATTTTCAGAGTTGCATACAGTTAGCAATGAAGCAGTCAGTGCTAACTCTGCCAGCAATAAATGCCAGTTTGAAATGATTAGGTGAACTGGAGAGGTTGGAATAGGTGCTTTGCTTCAGATACATTTCTCTGGAAATGCTGTTTTATGCATATAGATAAAACGTGCTTAGACTTGGCCTAATATGGCCCTCTACAGGGGGAAGCATGATCTTTCATTCCTTCCTGGTGTGCTAGATGGCACCAAGCAAGGTAAAATAAGAATCCTGCTTTATGCTGCATCTTTTCAGGGTCGGGGGCATTGTCAAAAGGAGCTGAAGATTCAAAATTAGTTTGGGGAGTTTTTTCAGGTTAACACACAGATAATCCCAGTACCCTGGTACCACTGAAATGTTGCAGATTCTTAGTCTGGAATCTGGATGGCCACAAAGCACCAGGTAACAAAAGAAATGAGTTTCTGCTGAGTCAATACAACCTACATTTTAATGCCCAGCATCAAATTTTAAAGTATTTTGCTAAATTAGTGACATGCTAGGAGGCAATACTGCATAGAGGAGGAGAAGAGAAAAATCCATTTAGAAAGCCCATAATGAGGTAAGATTTCTGGTGGTGTACATTGCTGAGGAACAGAAAATTGGCAAGCTATAAAACATTCATGAGAAATGTGAATGATAAGGTTCTTGTTCAAAACTGTAAAATCAGTGTTTCTATTCTGGACTCTTTTTTTGGGAAATTGTTCCTCATTCCTGAAAAATTGCTTTGTACTGGGATGCAGAAATAAAGATGGTAGTCCTGGAGAAAGGTTATCTTATTCTTCTGGGTTTGGTTCTTGTTAGAGAAAGGTAAGAATTTATTAGTTGAAGATCCATTCTAATGCTTTTGGCCAAATAATAAGTGCTTAGTTTCTGATTAGATTAGTACATTACCCAACAGTCTACAAGCAGAAAATTGTGTTTGGGAAGAAATACGTGTAAGATTATCACCCATCACGATAGAGTGGTCACTGTCAGTCTCCATCATGGAATTACCATCCCTGAAAGTGTTGAGAAAACAAGTAGTGGCATTTCTCGGTATAGTTTAGCGAGCATGATGGTATTTGGTTGAAGGTTGGACTTGATGATCTTGGAGGTCTTTTTCAACCTTAATGATTTAATGTTTCTTTGCGGCTCCAGTTTTAGAAGCCAGACCCTGCAGCTGAGGCTTGGACATCAATGGCACTTCATGGCAATTAGTATTTTGGAGGACATTGGTGACGCTCCATGACTGTTCTTGGGGAGAGCCAGTTGGAAGGAGATGACTCTCTGCAGGCTGGTGCACAGAGTTTGCAGAGCCTCCATCGATTCTGAAAATGAGGAAAAGCTTCTTAAGGTAATTTAGGACCTGATTTTTTTCCCTAAAGCATTTAGGTGTTTTAATGTGGGAAATTAAGCTCAAACACCCTCATGATAAGCTCACCAGATGCCTGTCTGCAACATTAATTTGGGAAGTGCCTGCTAAATCAGGCCCCTTGGCAGAACTGAACAAAGCCTAAACAGGTTTCTGATTTGGGACATAAATACTGTGACAAGAGCTAGGTGTGTCTGGAGCTTGTGCTCCTTTCTGACACAGCACTTCCATTAGCATCAGATAATGTTTGGCCTTACTGACAAGTGCATGGCCTGACCCCCAAAATTTCCTTCTACTTTTTGAATTGCAGAGACGTGTGTTGCTAATACAAAGAAACTTCAGAGCACGTGTCAACCCCATCCCGATGGCAAGGAGCTGACAGAGCGGCCATGAGGGATAAAGGTGTTTCACAGAGTTGATGCAACTGAAGATCTGAGGGTAAGTCTGATGCAGTGCCATTTCTGAGGCCATCCCAGTGGCGACATTGAAGAAATCTCTGTATATTCTTTACCTTGTCAGGTCACTTACATTCGTTCTCATAGAAGTCTGTTGCACAGATACTAATATCTGCAGCTTCCCTTAATTTCTCTTGTCATGGTGCACTTTTATTAGATTCGAGTGACCTGAAACTGTGTCCTAGTCTCATAGATCCCATTTGCACAGCTTGCAGTGCAGGTTTAATTTCACAGTTTTTAGTTTCCCAGTTTAAAAATATGAACAACTTATGGAACAAAATTAACAGCTTATTAGAAATATCGCTGACTGCAAAAGTCTTAAGGGTAATTCACAGCTCTATAAAAGGTCATGATATAAATAATTGCTTGATGAATATGGACCATGTCTGTTTGTCATTAAACACCAACAGAGAGCTAATGCACTTTAATAGTCCTACTAACTGCTATCTGACAGGCATAGAAATCACAATCAAATACAACAATTAGGCTGAACAATCTTTTGTTATGCTTTTTTTTCTTTACACTAAAGGTAAAATAATGACATATGTTGGTTTCTTCACACTTCAGTAGTAGTCACGACTTCTATATAATACTGTAACCATTGCAGTGTTGTTGCAGTGTTTATCAAACAAAATGTTTCATTAATTCCACTCTTTTACATATTGAAAGGCTGCACTCACAGTGTGTAACAGTGAAATCCCCTTTCTATTTGTAGGAAATATGTTGAAGGTCCTTGGTGTAATCATTGTATTCCCTAGGATCTTGTGATCTACATATATCTGTGTAGTTCTCCATTACGAACGGACTATATAGATTTAAGTCTTATTCAAAACAAAGAAGCTTTTTGACTTTTTTAGCTTATTGTATTCAGTTGTGATAGAACCTAATTACAGCACACCTAGTCCTGCCAGTGAGGATGAGGCCACAGTCTGTTGTGTTTGGGAAGGGATGCAGAAGTGATAAAGGAGGCTGATAGAGATGGATTCCCTCTTCAAAAATATCTGGATCAGTTCCAGATGAATTCCTGCTGTACTTGACTAACGAGGCTAAAAGACACTCCACTCTCTTACTCCCACTTGCCTCATAGCATTTGCCCCAAACTCCAGGGATAATCAATCTGCCTCCTCCCAGCTGCACTTGGAGAGGCTTTTCTACACACCACAGATACTCTTAGGGCTGCTCCAAGCCCCCATGAATTTCCTCATCTCCTACCCTACTCATCCTGAAAGGTCTCTGTAAAGTCCCTTTGAGTTCTCTTCACAAGTAGGTCCCTGGCAAAGTGACTCTATGGTACTTGATAGAGTTGCTTTATGTTAAGAACTTCCCACAGAAGGCTACTCTCGCTGACCTGAATGAGAAAGTAATCTATTTGTGTAAGAAATTATTTAAGCCAAGAGAAATTATGTGGTGCTGTGGCTCAGCCAACAGGAAATAAGTCTTTAAAAGGTGGTCATTTCATCAGCCACAGTCTGCTTCTCAGCCTACTTTTGACACCTAAATGTGATGGTGAATTGAACCCTAAGGCATGAAGAGGAAGCTCTTATAGAAAATCCATGAGAAAACTAAACCTTTATCCTGACAGCTGTGCCAGAGGCCACATACTGACTGAGACAAAATAAAATTTCTCATTACTTGATCTCTGTCCATTCAGGGCAGCAAGTTATCCAACAGTAGCATGGAAGAAATACTATATGACATTGCAATTAAATGCCACGTCATGCCAAGCATGCCACAAAAGCGTGCTGAAATGAAGTAACGCCCTTGGTTTTGGAATTTATTAGACTTTGCAATGTTGACAGAGTTTGGACTGTGTGGTTTCTTGGTTACTGTGAGACAGATGTCTTAGGTGAACATTTTAAAGTAAATCAGTTTAATAAAGCAACGATTTATTAGAGATAGGACCAGTATTGGCAGGGAGTTGATCTTTGTTCTGATGAGATGGGATTACATTATGAATCTGAAATAATGTCAGGTAGAACCAATTCCTGTTTTCAGAGGCAAGGCAGGACCTATGGTGTCATGATAAATAAATATACATGAGAAATTATTACTTGTTTGCAGAATCTGGTTGCTCCACTGCCTTGTGTTCAAACAGGATGAATGATTTAAGGGAAAGAGAGACATGCTTTTAATGAAAGGATTTGATGTTTCTTTTCCCTGGACCTACCTGGGGAAGTGATACTTGCACAGTGAGAAATGAGCAACTCCCCAAGAGGAGAGGCAGGTTATGCTTCTCCAGCAGGTTTAGAAGTCCCTGTCCTTCCAGTTACCTTTCTATTTCTTCTTGACTGTGAAAGTTCACCGAGTTGGCAGGATATTTAAAAGAATTGCTCTGACTCTGAACCGTAGTGGATTGTGTGTACACAACACATGTGCTCCAACCTGCAGCTTTATCCCTATGCCACGGTCAGCAGAGACTTGCAAAAGGGCCCTTGATAAAACCTGTACGAAAAGATTGCTTCCTTCAAACATGTTTCAGGGTATCTGATTTTAGTGACCAGAGAGGCTTTTTCTTATAAACTCCCTGGAGTCTTATAGGAAAAAGACTCCTTGTGTCTGGCAGTGCTGGTCTGTGACCATGTGTCACAGCCTCCTCTGCCGGGAGAGGGAGTTTGTCCTTCATGTGCCTTCTTCAAGGGGATGCCAAGTCCTGCAATCTCATTTCCTTCTAAGACTCCAGTAGGATTTTACTTACCTGCAATACATTTCTATGCCTGTGAAACTCTTTCTTTTTGCAGGAGTTTTAAACCCCCCTCACACTGCACATTGTCCTTTATCTTCCTATTTTCATCCACATCCTTCTGCCTTGATCCAATGCCTGAACATTTAACTATATGTTACTGATAGAGTTCAACAAGGTGCTAACAAACAAGGAAGTGTTTTCAAGAAAAAGAAAGAGACTAGCTGAGACACAAGCCAGGGAGAGATATTTTTGTCTGTCTGAAATGGAGTCAGAGACTAATTTGGTCCACCACTAGGTAAATAGATTAGCTTCCAGGAGAGCCAGATGAAGCCAGATGTAGCAGAGAACCTCTCCTAGGTCTCCTCTGGATGCATTGAAACTCAGCCATTGCTTATGAATAAAAAGTGAAGGTAAGACTACTACTTCCTTTATTCACTCCACCATGTCTGACACTATTTTCTAAATTTATATATAACATTGTGAAGGTTTCACAACTGCCTCCAGAAGCAATGTTGTTTTTAGTTGGCTTCTTCCTGTTGAAGCCAGGACAACCACATGCCGATAGCAGAATGCCTTGCTCATGGGTCTAAATGACAGATTTGTAGCTTACAATAAAACTGCCTGCAGGTTTATTACTGTGCTGTCATGCATTTCAAAAGCTACAGTAGACCGAACCTGAACAATGCCCCAGCCACCACTTGCCATATTTACCTGATGATAAATGTCAGGTCTCTGTTGAGTTTCAGCAACAGAGCAGATAATGGCAGGTAAAAGAGCTTGGGTGTAACAGCATCACCAACAATCTGACCCTATGTGACCGACCACACTTTTTATAACATGAAAAGGTTATACATGACATCTGCAACCACCCCTTTGACACAAGCTAAAGGAGAAAATTTTCTTTCCATCCTTGTGTACCCATGATCTTCAGGAGAGTTATCAGGATGGGGGATGGAGCCTGTTTGTATTTTCCTTCTAAGTTTGAAGACTTACGATTCACAGCTTAAGCCTGTCTGCCAGTGATGTTCACAAGGATTTTGCTGACGGTTTCAGGAGGGCTGTATTTTCATTAGTTTTTGTGCCAAGGAACATTAACACTTCTAAGCAAACAGCATGCTGTAAAGGCTATCCTTTGAAAACAGTGACAAAACCAAAAACTCTTAATATCAGGACACTCACAGTAAAATTGCAAAAGTTAACAGCACTGCAAATCCTGTCAGCAGCAACTCTGAACGTAGGCTGGTTCTTACCCCTGTGGAGAGCTGACCCAAGATACCAGGTACCAGCAAACTAAGAAAAAAATACAGTGATCATTTTGCAGGGCAGCTGCTATTGAAAGAAGTTATAACCCCTAACACTTTTTTATCTGTGTTGTTTGCATGTTTATCATACGTGCACAAATGCAGCATTCTGAGTCCATTATTGTAAAGTTTTTTCAGGCAGTCTCAAAGAGTTGCTGGTGTCCAATATGCAAAATATTCTGTAGGATGACATCTGTTATGAAGCATTAAATCAAGCATTTAAGATTTATATTGCTAAAGCACCCTCTAGTGGGGCAGTAACAGAACAGCTGGTTTTAGCATAGGTGTGATAATTGCTCTGCATATTAGGGAATAGCCAAGTGAAAGGCTGGATAGTGGTGGGGATAGGCAAACAGACTGAATCTTTAGTTTACGGAATCACAGAATCATTTAGGTTGAAAAAGACCTCTAAAATCATCGAGTCCAACCTTTGAGCAATCACCATCTTGACAACTAGACCATGGTACTAAGTGCCACATCCAGTTGTTTCTTGAACACCTCCAGGGATGGTGACTTCACCACCTTCCTGGGAAGTCAGTTCCAATGCTTAACAACTCTTTCCATGAAGAAATTCTTCCTGATGTCCAGTTTGACCTACTCTGGCACAGCTTGAGGCTTGTTCTCTTGTCCTGTTGATGTTTAATCAATGCTTCTGCCTTCTATGCAACACACAGAATTCACAATAATATCTGAAAGGTGGCTCTGTGATTTTATTGCATGTAATTACAGAATAATGGTGCCATTTTGGTCAGAGACCTTTGGAGGTCTTCTTCTCTAACCTCCTGCTCAAGGAAAGTTCAGAAAGATCAGATGATTTGTGACCATTTTCAGATGAGTTTGGAATATCTCCAGAACAAATGTTGCACAACGGCTCTTCCCAACATATTCCAGTATGTAACCATGGAAGTCATGGTGACAAAATTTTGTTGTATCTAAACAGAATTTCTCTCTGTTGCCTCTCAGCCTACAGCTGTGCACCTCCAAGAATTCCTCATGGTTCCTCAGGATCTGTACAATGTCATCATCTCGAAATACTGGAAAAAGTATTTGCAGTCACTGAAATAGAGAGAAAACTTTTGGGCCAAGGGTGGTCTGAAAGTGAGTGGAGGTTTGTAGTAAAGAAACTCCTCCTTGTTCCCCTGTTCAGGGAAAGGACTTTTTTGGTAAAGAAACACAATGGCTTCAAAGAAGACCACTCATTTTATTTTACTTTCTAAAGTAAAAAAAGCAACTGTGTGGTTCTGGCTGAAAGCAATCACTTGAGTGAAGGCAAGCAGGAGTGTTCACACGGCTTTGCAGGTGAGTGCTCAGCTCAGAGCAGCAACTTCCCATCAGTAGTACAGTACCTGATGTTTTTAAATAATTAATCTTCTTTTGAGGGGAAGGCGATGGGTATGATCAAAAGCAGAAAACAACTGAGCCATGTGAGCTGGTTCTGGAGAACCAGAAGGTCACCGAAGACAGTGGTGGACCCCCAGCTGGTGATCTCTGCTTGCTGCCTGGCCCTACATGTTACCTGGCTGCATCAAAGAGGTGAAGAGGAGGCAGGATAATCTGGCCCCTACATTTGAGGATGCACAACATAGTGCTATGTTTTTGGTAAGAAGGCTGACCAGCCACACCATGGCACAATTTTAAGGGCACGCCTTTGTACGTTTTTAGAAAATCAACAGCATTGAGGTCTGCTGTTTCCTGTTACTTCCCTAAGACCAGGCTTTGAAGCTGCTGAGATCTGGATAGATGTGGATCCCAGGTGAACATTGATGATCCTCCTGTACCTGCTCTAGACCTACCCGGGGCCATGGTCCATCCCTGAGGATGCAGCATCCCCCCTTCCCATCTGCAGCTTCATTCTCTCACTATGCATGCCCACTGCCTCCCCTGTGCTGCCCACAGACTGCCAGTCTGGGGCAGGATGTTTAGAGGGAGGATTAGGCAAGGGGTAATCATAGTTCTTTCAGACTGGGTGGATAAAATTAGATGTGTATAATCAGTGGTTAGGTGGCTGGAGGAAAGGAGCTTTGTTTATGGGTGGCCAGCACCTGCTGACATCCAAACTCATGGTCTCAGTACTTGTGTGTTTGTCTTTAGCCACCTTGGCACGAAAACACTCACCAAGGCCAGACATAGGGACTGAGCCTCCCCTGGACCTGGAATCCCTTCTATGTTTTCCATTTCCACCTGCCTCTGCTCACCCTACAAAGCCATGCATTTCTGTGACCTTGTCTGGCAGGAAAACCAGAGTCTCTGCAGGTGGCCAGCTGCCAGGAACATTCATTTTTTCCAATTAGTGGAAAACAGAGGGTGTTACCTCTACCCATGATTTAAAAACATCAGCAGAGCAGAAAGCCATGGAGGATATCCAAAATCCTGGTCGATATGCCACTTTTGAAAGTCAGCGGTGCTCTTCTGTGTGCAACGGAAGACACCCCTTTACCCAGACCTTCTGAAAAAACTCAAGCAGTGATGATTCAAAAAAACTAAGTGGAGGAATATATGGAGCCCCTGAAGTGTGATTGCCTTTGGCCCTTCTTGAGCAGAAGCAGGGACACATCGAGTACCTGAGCGGTTCAACCTGCTGGGCTTGCTATCCTGAGGAACTGCCCTGGGTGCTCAGGAGCCTCAGGACCTGTGTTCCTGAGCTCACAAGTTTGTGGTAAAATAAGATCTGGGAAAGCACATGAAACCATGATAGATCCCAAGGCACTCAGGAGACTCCCTTTTTATTCTCTGCTGAAATTCTATAGTCCTTCCCTGGATTTTCCTCTCATTCTAGTTCTCCCCCTTTGAGCATTTCTGTTACACAATTTGGTTTTTCAGGTGTTCCCTTTCAAAGCAACAGTGTGGAACCAGAATTAAAGGGGGTGGCAAAAAGCCTTAATCAGAAACCTGGCTTCATAAATAAGACAAGTACTTATTTTATTCACTGTTTAATAATATATTTCTTTCCTATAGCTGCAGTGCTGAGGAGGCATAGCAACAGCAGGCAGGACTGTTGTTAATTCTACATATCACTGTAACTTACTAACCTGGAAATGTAGACAAATGAAATTGCACCTTGCTTTAGCATTTATAGCAACATTTGATCAAATGTGCCTTAAGTCTGTATACAATTTCTGACACTAGAGGGAGTACATAATTTATTTTATGAAAATAAAGAAAACCCAAGTATTGCATTTTTAAATAGAAAATAGATCAACGGGGGAAAAACAAAAATATTCAAGGAGAACTTTATTGCCTCACTTCAAGTTATAGTCAAAAAAAAAAGAATCTGAGAAGGTGCCTTATGTGTTACCCATATCTAGGCAGGTTATGCAACTGTGTCTGTAAAAGCCAGTGTGGGGCAGATAAGCAAACAGCCTGTGCTCAGTTTGTGTGTGTGTGTGTCTATCAAGTCGGAACACATGGGGTGAGTAATCAGCCCACAGAACAACACACACAGACATCTCTGCCCACAGGTTTCTATCTCTGGTGCTGCTGTATTCCCACTGTCCCCTCCAACCACTGCGGTGTCTCAATAGCTATGATCTCTCCAATGTGTTTATCCTCTCAACATGCCCGAGAGGTAGGGGAAAAGTACTATCCTCTTTATGGCTGGAAAATCAGGTGCAGAGAGGGTGAAAGATGCACCCATAGCCCAGTGGGAGGCTGTGGCAGAAATTAAGACCGTGGCCTGCCTGAGCACCCTCACCTCACTCAGGTTCCCAATTCATCTCTGGATACAGCAGGTTGTTAAGTGACAAGGTGCCCTTGCCAGGCTGTTTTTCCAGACCACAGGTACAAAGGTTGCCTGGTGCCTTCTGTGTTGTGTTTTCTGTGTAATTGGATAGACGAGTCACCATGACTTTGTGACCCTTTCTCCACTCCCAGTTTGCAGGTGGTGAGTTGGGCGCAGGCTGACGTGGAGACCATGCCCTTTGCAGGGTGGTGTGGGAAGAAAACAGCTCCCTCATCTCTGTGGGGGTGAGAGGCCATGTAGCATGGCCCCTGCTGCTGCTGTGGTGGTGGCTCTCACATAGGCTGAAGCAGACCATCTTGGCTTCCTACTAAAATAGTCATAAAGTTGAGAGTTAAATACAAATGCAGTCATCCAGGAAAAGCTGAATGGTTTTTCAGCCCAAATATCTTGATTTTCATGTGAGATCACTCTGACTTGAAGCATGCAACAGTGTTTATCTCCATTACAGTGTCATTATCTGATACAGAGATTTCCTAAAAATCTCTTTATCAGGGGATGATTTCTTTTAAGTGATGGAAAAAAGGTCAGTTCTGAAAATGCTATCACCTTGTTATCATTGTACATGCCAACAGCCTCTGAGAATCCAGTCTCAGCTCTTCCACCGAGGCCTCCTTCAGCCTATTTGGCACTGCAATTATTAAAACAACAAGCAATTTCAGGAACTCAGCCCATTAGGCAGTATTAGGCAGTGAAATTGCACTGCTTTTAAAATAATTTCTAATACCTTTAGTGGAGGATTTGATTTGTTACACAGTGGTTTAGGGATAGATATTAAAGTGTGAAAGCATGTAATGTTTGTAGGTGAATCCTGTCTCCTGCTGACATAGACACTAAATACAAAACCGTGCCAATAAAAGGCTGTGTATCACGTTTTGGCCCAATCACAAACACACATGTCCAGGTTAAGAGAGCTCAGTGAATACAACCACTGAAATAGTCCTTCTTTCCCACTCCCCATTGCTCCTTCAGAGCAGTCAGCATTTCCCTCCTTCCTGACTGGTGGCCCCTCAGACTGGGGCTTCCTGAGAGACAAACCTCAGCAACTCTCCACTCATGGGAAGGACCCTATTTATGCTTCGGATTTAAGGAGCTGAGTCTTATTCCCACAAATGTTTCCTAGAACCTGGGTAATGATTTGTTACTGAGAAAATGAGGCTGCCCCTGAAGAATTCATGGATTTCTGAAGAATTCATAAAATGCAGTGCAGCTGTATTTGAAGAGTTTTTTCTGTACAAGGACAAAACTTACAGAGAGCTTTGTATGCTGAAGAAAGGCAAGATCTAAGCTATGCAGGGGGCATCTATTGTTAAGCATCAAGACCTTCCTGTCTGTTTTGCTCAGATATGGAATATTTCTCTTCCTTTCAACTGCTATCCATTGAAAATATGGTTTTTAATCCCTCCTGTGTACATATTCAGAAGGAACAACAAAAAAAATCATAAGTAGGTGATCAAACACAGTGTTCAGTGTCTACCCAAACACCAGAGTGCATCAAGTCTATCTCCCCACTTATGTCAAAATGTTATGTGTAATAGAAACTGAAGGTCCCAGGGAAACCACTGCAATCCAGGACCATGAAGGAACTGAGGCAGTTAACTCCTCATCGAATTCAGCTTTTTCTGAATCTAAACAGTCAAGCCTTGAAACACTGAACCTCTCATCTGTCAAATGGGGCTGTTCAGCCTGGAGAAGAAAAGGTTCCAGGGAGACCTTACAGCACCTTCTAGTAGCTAAAGGGCACCTACAAGAAAGCTGGAGAGGAACTTTTTACCAGGGCCTGTAGTGAAAGGAAAAGGGGGAATAGCTTTAAACTGAAGGAGAAAATATACCAGGAGATTACATTAGGAGATTAAGAGATTATGTATTAGAAATAAATTCTTTACTGTGAGGGCCGTGAGGCACTAGAACAGGCTGCCCAGAGAAGTTTTGGATACCTCTTCCCTGGAAGTGTTCAAGGTTGGATGGGACTCTGAGCAACCTGGTCTAGTGGAAGGTGTCCGTGCCCATGACAAGGGTTTTGGAACTAGATGATCTTTAAGGTCCCTTCTGAAACAAGCAATTCTATGATTCTATGATTCAAATAGGGGAAATATGTCTATGTGTTGTGAGAATAGACTTATCAAAAGATTGTGAGACAGTTGGGTCAAAGAGTGTAGGAAGGGTCACAGAAACAAAACCCAAATCTTATTAAAAAGAGGGGCAGTAGATGGAGGAAGGAATGAAAAACTGAGCAGAAGAAGGGGAATAGAAGGCTACAACTAATTTTAGAAAAAGAAAAATACCGAGAAAATAAAAGGTTGGAAATTGCAAAAGCCTCAGGGACAAAGTGATAAGTTTTTTTTGTAAAACTACATGTGCAGAATATCATAATGAAAAATGCAGCAGCACTGTCAGGGGACATGGCTGCTTGGGAAGCAGAGGCTGAGCAATCTGGCAGTGAGGAAATAGTGCCAGTGTCCTGTGTTTATTATTCAAAGACAGACATGTATGGTTTTTACGTGGTCTTAGTATCACATAAGCAGAATTTTGCATGGCTTGATGCTTTTTAATAGGTGATTAGGAATGTGTACAAGTTTGGTGCTCTGAAATTGTGGTCCACCTTTGCTATGCCCATGAGAGAATGTTCGTAGCCACTGGCTGGGAATCAGACATAAGAACATTACATCTTCCAGTTTCATCTTGTTGTAGCAGCTCCTCACAGCGAAGGAGCCCACCTCCCAGTTGTATAGCTTGCACTGATATTTTCCCCCTAATCGTGCCTAGCTATATGCAAATTCATGTGTCTATAGATATTGTATCTGTGTATCTATCTCCCATGGTTCCTGGTTACATTCATCTCTTCTGGATTTTTATTAGGTTCTGTGTTTAATTCTGCATTTAATTCTGCTAATGAAATTAGTATTTTGGTTAGCTCATATTGCCTTACATGTGCTCACCTACTTTTGAAAAAAAACAGCTGCCTCAAACGAGGGGATGCCAGCATGCTCTAGTCTGTACCACCTAGCCCAAACAAAGCTGCCTGCCCTGCCAGCAGCCTGCAGTGTTAGAACTTGGGTATATGAGATATTTAACTTGTGCATTTTTCCCAAGATACTTGATAGGGAAAGGATATCAGATATCCAAAGAAATTCAACAGAGACCTATTCTAGCCAGTCGTGGTACTTCTTCTCATGAGAAATGCAAGCACTGGGTGCTTTTGAGACTTGTTGCTGAATTAGTGCTCACAGAAGGGTTGAACAGTCAGAGCAGACCCACTGTGGGGAATGAGTAACACTAACTTCTTTCCTGCGTTCCTGCAAAAGCACTGATTCTTGGCTAAGTTGCAACATGCTTGGTATCCTGGTTGGCACCTCTTTGGTAGAGGAGTACACATACATTTTTAGTGCTTGAACACTTAGCATTTAGATTGAAATAGGAGAAAGCAATTTACCTTTGGCTACTATTGCCACATGGTAAAATTACACTGACCTTGACAGCATCTTTTGTTTGCCTGGAGTGCTCTGAATTCAGGGAGACTTTGGCTGCATGATGAACACAAGTTAATCACCATCATGGTTCAAATGAAACACCTGAGTGAACGCAAAGGGAACATCTTTACCTCTAACTGGATTCCTCAAATCAGACTCACAAATCGAACCCAGTATCTGAGGAAAACCCTGGCTTTTAGATAAGATCATTTCAGATGCAAAAATTCTCTTCCTGGTCATGGGTTGCTCTTCATGCAGTACCCAGGACGTTTTGCTCCAGATGCAAAATAACACAGATCTTTTCCTGATATAAATGCAAAATAAGCCAACATATCCAGTGATGTATGGAAATCTGTGTTGTAGAAAGCCAATTTACAGATAAGAATTTAATTTCCTGTAGTCAGGAACTATTCAATAAGATGTGGGTGTGAAAGAGATTGAAAGAATTAAAATAATTGCATTTAGCTATTTTCTTCCTCTCCAGGTACCCCATTATCTAATCTTTTGCATTTCTAATAAGCAGAGATCAGTCACCTAGCTTGTCCATGCCTGAGTGTCCTATGGAAGAATTTCAATTAAAGAACAATATAGTAAACTTTCTACAATAAAGCCTTTAAAAATATGATTCAATATGTGTGACCATAAAAGGCATTCAGTTTTTACAGAAAGGGGTGGTGCAAATGTGTGCATCACATCAGAATCAACCCCTTCGCAGGTGGACTTTTCCAGGAAAAAATCAACCCACCCAAGTTTTCAGCCAAAGAATTCTGCCTGAAAGGTAACATTTCTGAGTTGCCCTCCTGGTAGAAGAAACAAAAAAAGCCTGAAGTACCCAGGACCTTCACCAAGGAAGAAAAGCAGGAGCAGACATTGCAGCCAATGGAACCATGAATGGCAGGATCACTCCTGGTGTCTGTCTTGGTTTGGTATAAGGGGTGAAAAAGCATGAAGCAAGCAGGAGCTTCACTAAGTGAAAAAGCATGAGCAATTCTTGGAAGATCATAGAATCATATAATAGATAAAGTTGGCAAAAACCTTCAAGATCATCAAGTCCAACCATCAACCTAGCATCACCTTCATGCTCTCCATTAAATCATGTTCTCAAGTGCCATATCTGCATGTTTGTCAAACACTTTCGGGGCTGGTGCCTCCACCACTTGCCTGGGCAGCCTGTTCCAATGCTTTACAAACATTTCCATGAAAAAAAATCCTTAATATCTAATCTAAACCTCCTCTAGTGAACTTGAGGTCATTTCCTCTCATCCTGTCACTTTTTACCTGGAGAAGAGACCAACTCCTACCTTGCTACAACCTTCTTTCCTGTAGTTGTAGAGAGTGGTAAGGTCTCCCCTCAGCCTCCTCTGCTCCAGCTGCTCCCCATAAGGCTTGTGCTCCAGACCCTTCACCAGTTTCACTGCCCTTCTCTGGACAAGCTCCAGCACCTCAGAATCACAGAATCACAGAATATGATGAGTTGGAAAGGACCCACAAGGATCATTGAGTGCAACTCCTGACCCTGCACAGGATAATCCCCAAGAGTCACATCATGTGTCCGAGAGTATCATCCAGATGGTTCTTGAACTCTGTCAGGCTTGGTGCTGTGACCACTGCCCTGGGGAGCCTGTTCCAGTGCCCAAACACCCTCTGAATGAAGTTCCTTTTTCTAACATGTAGCGTAGACCTCTCCCAACACAACTTCAGGCCATTCCCTCAGGTCCTGCCACTGGTCATCACAGAGAAGAGATCAGTGCCTGCCCCTCCTCTTCCCCTCGTGAGGAAGTTGTAACTGCAGTGAGATCTCCCCTCAGTCTCCTTCACACAGAAGATCTGAACAGATCGAGTGACCTCAGCCGCTCCTCATACGGCTTCCCTTCAAGGTCCTTCACCAGCTTCATTCCTCAGTGTCTTTCTTGCACTGAGTGGCCCAAAACAGAGCACAGATTCGAGGTGCAGCCCCACCAGAGCAGAGTACAGGGGGATGATCACTGCCCTGGTCCTGCTGGCCACACTATTGCTGATACAGGCAGGGATGCCATCGGCCTTCTTGGCCACCTGGGCACACTGCTGGCTCTTGTTCAGCTGGCTGTTGACCAGCACCCCCAGGTCTTTTTTCCAATGGGAAGCTTTCCAGCCACTCTACCCCAAGCCTTTAGCGCTGCATGGGGTTGTTGAGACCTAAGTGCAGGACTTGGCACTTCAAGATACTGCTGTGTATTTGATTTTCAGGGAAAGAAAAGAATGCACACACTTTTTCCTCTGAAAGAGCAATTTTCTTCTTCCCAGCTATTTAGAACTATGAATGTGCTCCTAAGGAAGGGGAAAGAGAGGAACACTAAATCTAAAGACTGATTTAAGAAAAACATAACGTTTAGGAGGATGATTTTGGCATCACTATAATGTGCTTTTAAATGCAAGAATGGTTAATGAGAAGTTCTTGCTTCTCATTTTACAAAAAGAAGTAAATGAGGTGTATTGTGAAAAACAGAAAAATACATGAAGTTATACTTACAGTCAGAGCAACCTGCAACACGTTAAACTTGTGAGAGCTAAAAATCACAGCTTTTCCCCATCATTTGAAGGAAAGGAGTAATTTGTTACTGAAATTCTGATCAGAGAATGTATCTGGCATATTGCTTGATTTTATTTCCTATAAGAAATCTTAACTTTTCAACCAAGTAAAAAATAAATTACTGTTTTGTGGTTTTGCATATTCAGAGTTTAATGAAATATTTCACATTTACACTGTGAGCATATGTTCTCCCACAACATGAATATATCTTTTCAGTTTAAAAAAATCATGTTAAAATCCATCACCACCACTGCCATCGGCCTCCATTGCTCTCTCCTTGGCAAAGAACAGAATGAAGAAAATCCCTGTCCAGAAGACTGTCTTCAACCCCAAGAGCAAGAACTCCTCTCCTTCTGCCTGGTTTCTAGGAAGAAGAAAGGTAAAAAGCCACCTTTGATCCACTGGGCATGAAGGGATCTATGAGCTGCTATGGGCTCACAGAAGTTAGTTCTATTAACACAAAGCCTCTTACTCAGCCCACTTGATTACTAACATAGAAAGAGAAGGCTGGATGGAAGAGAGCTCAAGGATACTTAGCTCAGGAGTTGGCTGCCATCGTGGTTATTATTCAGCCTTTTCCAGGATGATTGCAGTTGATCACCTGCCCATGAATGTGAGGGAACGTAAATCTGGAATTTGTTAATTCATCTGTTGTGTTTTGACAGGAGAGAGGCTTTTGGCAGACAGTAAGTGGAAATAAACTCTCTCTCTCCAGGGCTCAGAGCCATGTTGCAACTGCTGGAGCGTATTTATGCCCTCTCATCCACTCTTTTCGAAGAGGCTGCAGTTCAACCAGCTGCAGGGCTCTAAATCAGAAGTATTGCTTTAGCAAGAGGGAAAAGTCCTTCCGCCTGACAGACCGAGCTGCCAAATATTTTTTGTTCTGAGAAGCTGGCTGCCCAGTTTTGGGCATAGGCTCTTTTTCAGGTACTTCAGAAAGATGTGGACACAAAACCTCTAACTGATGTTAGATCAATTCTAATCCTTGATGTCATCAGTTCTGTTTCTTCTGTGGGAAGACTATTCTTTTGGAGAAAAAAAAAACCACATAAAAACCAAAGTACTTTTCAGTTTAATTAGATCTATGATTATTGAGCTACATCCTTAGTACTGCAGAGCAGTAGCACTGATGAAGAAACATCAAAAGTTTGCCAAGCTTAGGTCAATTAGATAAGTACCCCAAGCACAGCTGCTAATCTGAATCACTTCATAACTGGTTTTAACTACTTCAGACTGAAAATTAAGCTCAGTATTTCATACAAACAGGCACTCCCATCTGAGTTCACATACTTTTTTACTTCAATGAAAAATGAAAATTCCCATTTCAGTATCTGTTTCCATTAAAATATGAATAATACCTTAAAAAAACAAGTGAGAAAGTTTGGCTCAATTTAAGTTTTAAATAGACTCTCTGTAGGGTGTGGATCTCTGATGTCCTCAGGAGTTGTTACAATAATATATAAGATAGTGCCAATAAAGAACTTCAAGTATTCAAACTGCACTCTCTATAAGCCTGAAGAGAAACAGAGTGGGAAGGTGTAGTGGATTCAAAAGGCTGAGGCTGGGACTGGCCTGTGCTGGCCTTCAAACAGCAAATATGCATTGATCTGAAGATAATTTCTAACAGTAAACTTGGAGTGGTTGGTCTGGGCCCCATAAAGGGGCTTAAGCCTGGATGCAAACATTATCTGTTGCTGGTTTAAATCTTCTGATGGGATGAGCACCCTGTGGATTGGGCTGCGACTAGTGGGCTGGCTTTCAAGGTTTAATGCTTGCCAGCAGCCCCTGGGTGAGGCCAGTACAGCTTGCCTTAAGGACAGGTTTCTTTGGACTTGACAACAGTGTGTTATTTCTGGATTTTATTACATGTTTATCCTGCAGGCTCGGCAACCCTTGGGTGGACTCATCATGTCCCTGGGTGAGAAGGACTGCCCTGCACTCCAAGGCCCTAAGAGCCTGGGTCTGTTAGCTGCTGGCAGGAGAGAGGGACCCCCAAGCCACCACCTACCAGAAGGAAGCTGCTGGCAGATCACAGCATGGGGCAGCAGACTGGGGAAGGGAAAGGCTGGGGAAGCGTGTAGGCAGTGTCTGCCAGGCAGGTTTTCACATTTTGTCAACTCTACAGAGCAGCTGCCCCCTTCTTTTTATTGTTCTTGTGCAGCAGGTCTCCATCTCTCTCTCCTTCTAGCTTTATATCAAGAGCCATCAGTTCTGCGTGGCAGTGGGACAGATGGACAGGGATGGAGGAGCAGTTGCATAAGCATGGGGGTGTGGTGCAGGTTACACTCCCTCTGGTGTAGACTCTCACCCAGGAAAGCCCAGCCTGGGATGGGAGTAACCAGTCCGTGTGTGTAGCTGACAGCATAAAAGCACAAAAACAATCACACCCCTTCAAACCAAAAAACTGAGTTAGCTCAGTGTCATCTCACTCTAAGCAGCTGTAAGTGGATGCCTAGAGAAGAATAACAGCAGGATAAACACACTGGCATTTCCTCCAGATACTCAAAATTGTACTCTCACAACTTCAAGCTACTTTCTGTCAGGAACTTCCTGAAGAAGATGTGTGTTTTGTATTCTTTAGCTTTCAAAGACTTTCACATCTGTGAGTGTCTGCAATGTCCTCTGAACTTACTGTGGCTCCTTGTAGCTCTGTATGAACACCACTTCTCCCCACCCCCCCATCCGTTGTGTTGTAGAAGTGACTGGTTTCTGAGCATCTTCACCATGCCACTCTTCATGCTGTAGACTATTTTCATTAAGTTGTCTCTCTTCCAGACTGGAACATTCTGGCCTGGTAAAGTAATTGCCTAAACTGAAGGTTTCTGTATATGATCAGATATTGAAGCTGATCATACTTATTACTTTCCCCTGAATATTCTCTGGTTTTGCTGTACCACTTCTGAAATCAGAAGACCTGAATCCCACAGACTGGTCATAACATGAGTCAGTCATAAGTTTACAGACTAGCATAATGTTCTTCCCTCTTTTATTCTTTATTCCCAACCTACTATGCCCTAATATTTTATTTGAGGAGTGGTTTTTACCACTACTGAGGTGCTGAGCTGACATATTCATGGAGCTGTCAGAGGTCCCAAGATCTTGCTCCTAAGTGCCAATGGTCATCTCACAGCACGCCATTTTAGCTGTGAAACTATGACTGCTTTTCTCCCCTATGTATCCCTTTATATTTATCCACACTGCATCACATTTACCATTTTATTGTCTAGTCACTAAGTGTCACAAAGTATTACTAAGTATTACTCTTAAAGTCAGCCTTGTCCTCAATGGCATAAATATTTTGCTGTTGTCAACAAACTTTCCTCTCTGTTCACTCCCTTTTCCAGGCTGCTTTTGAACACCCTGGCAGCAAGAGCTGCACTACTCCAGGCTGTAGAATTACTCTGGTCCCCTCCTCTGTTTCCTATCTTTTAAATGTCCTTTTATCATGGAGTGACTTTCCTTTTCATGACGTACCTGCTTGACTCTCTTAGAAGACTGTAGTGGAGAATCGAGGGACAAGTTTTCTGAAAGCCTTTAGATATCCAAACAGACTGTATCAATTAAATTGCTTCTACCTATATGTTCATTGATCTTGTCAAACAACTCCAATCTGTAAAAATGGAAAAGGTCATGCTGACTCTTCTGAAATAAATCAAATTCATTGAAGTGTCAATGAATTTTGTTCCTCATAACATTTTCTACTAATTTGCCTAGTGCAGATTTCAGACTTTCAGGTCTGTTCTTCCTCACATTTCCCCTGGAACCTTTGCTAAAAAAAGTTGGCCTGGCATTTGATATTTGATAACCACTCTTTGGATATCAAAGGAGTTTTAAGCATGGAGTTATAATCTACTATTAGTCATTTAGTGATTTCATCCTTGAGGTCCATTGAAACTCCTGGGTGATATCATCTGTTTTTCAGCAACCTGTTGCTGTTCATTCTGTTTCAGTGTTCCCAGACCAGGTTCTGAGGCACAGCTATTTCAGACAGACTTGCTAATGGGATCACCCCATTCCTAGAAGGTTTCTCCTGTGGGAATCTACTCTTCTGCAGTGAACAAAGTGACGCAAAGGATTCATCAAGTTCTCTAATAGCTTTATTTTCTCTGAGTGCTTCCTTCGAACTCTGGTAATCAACTGGCTCCACTGATTTTTTGGCAGGCTTCCTGATCCTGATGTTCAGGAAAAAAAAGATTTATTGCTAGTTTTGATTCCTTTTGCTAGCAACTCATCAAACCCCTTTTTGGCTGTCTAATTGTCATTGTACATGTAATCTTCCAGAGTGTCTGTTACTTTCTAATTTATTCATTTGGAGCCAACATTAGCTGTTTGAAGGATTTGCAGTTATTCTTCTAATAACTTCGCTTATCTTACCGCCTTCAAAGCCACCATGTACTGCCCATTTTCAAGGCTGCTTGATGAATAATGTGCACTGGCCTTGTGCTTTCAGCACAGCATCCTTTAGCAGACTTCATGTCTTCAGGAAATAATTAATTTTCTTTGTTGTCCCATTTTGTTTCTTCTAAACAAAATTCCTCATTTATATAAGTTTCTCCTCCAAGCCAACTCCATAATTGCCTGTTTTCTGATCTATATCTTTAATTGTTTTCTCCATCCAGTAGTTATTGACTGTTTCCTATTGCATTCTTCCACAATATCTGGCCCATTTGCATGCAAATAATTGAAGTCTGGTGTTTGATATTGCCTTTCCTGCCCCTCTGGCATCTTGGAATTCCCCTGTATTCTGCAGCTGGTGTCAACATCCTGGCCACAGAAGCAGTATCATACAACACATTCTTCCCGTGCTACAGTGGTAACACTATATTAGATCCGGAATTTCAATCCCCACAGATTATATGTTTCATACTGGTGTAGTCAATTTGTTAATTTTATTGATTCTAGTATGGTCTACTCTAAACTTGCTGAATGTTTAGTATTATGGTGTCCCACTTACCATCCTCTTTCCACTGTCTTTCTGATGCCTATTATGTTGATGCCTTCATGTAGGCTACACATGCCTGTTCTTTTACCTTATTTCTTTACCTGGCATTAAATGTTTTCTCTTTCTGCCTCTCTTTCCCTGACAGTACATGGGTACCAAGGAACATTTCAGAGACAGCTACTATAGAAATCCTGACTGTCAGCACCTCAGAGCTCCAGCTCCACTTTTAGCACCTTGCATCACCTGTCTCCCACAACCCCCTTTCCTTGCCTTTCCTTTCCTACAGCATTGCTATCCACATGGACCACAACCATCTGGTCCTCTGCAGCACTTGTTAGAAGCTGATCAAGGCTCCTCACAAAGTCCTTCCCCTTTCTGCTGGATTCTGTCTCCACACAGATGCTGTGACTCCCTGAATAGGCTTTCTTGCCTGTATGATCCCACTGACCTTAATTTCCTTCCCTGGCTTTGCCCAAGCATCGTGTGTACCTCCTGTGACCGCGGGCTGCAGGTGCCGTTTGCACCAGCCTTGCCAAAGCTGCAGAAATGCAAGTGCAACCGAGTGTACCCCAGGTCAGAAACTTAGCTGCATTTGGGGTGCTTCCAGGAGCCCGCAGGCACTTCAGTGTGCATCTCTGTCAGTGCACTACCTCTCCATAACAACACCTCTGAGGGGCTACTCGGGTGTATTAAGTTAAACAGGTGCCCAGGAATTTGCAGGATTTGGGTCCAGACATGTAAATTTAAGGCAGGACTTTGCCTTCCTCTCTTCTGTTAATTAAGTGAAACAACTCCAGCAGCTGAAATAAACATGCGGGATTTTAATAAAACGCACAATTACAGAGTTGATTATTGGGATAGTAGCAAATACCATGTAAATCTTTTCAAAACATTTCTCTGACTCGGTATTTTTGCCTCATTCAATTTTCCCTGGCAGAGGGACGGGATGTCTAGGCAGGCTGATTATTACAGAAACATTACTAAGAGCAACTGAATGCTTAGCGTAGATTTCATATGCAAACTCCGTGTAGAAGGGGGGGAGAGACATAAGGAAGTAGTAGGCAGTTTTGTAAACATCTTGTGCTTTATCTTATGTGGAACTGCTCATTCTGAAATCAGTTTTAAGCGCGAGCTACCAGGCGAGTTGTTGATCCTGAAAGCTGTCGTAATTTGTGTTCTTTTAATTAGCTCAGTGTTGGTGGTGTTGTCCTGTGCACGCTGCTGACCAAGCAACGTAATCTCCTCTGCTGTTGTGCCGTAGCACTCCTAAGTCCTGTGATGAGATTCTGCAGGAAGCATTAACCTTCTTTGTCTGACCCTTTTATTTGCAGTCCCTCCAGGCTTTCGCTCATCTCTGCTGCTAGTTCAATTAAAAAAAGGAGACAAAAAATTGCATTTACATTGGCTAGTCCACCAGCATATATGTGTCTGACATGAGAACAAATGCTTATAAATGCAGCAGGAGCTCGACTACTGTGGGTTACATTTTAAAGACAGTGTTCAGAGGTTTAGCAGCCTGATTCCCACTGACATTAATGGAAGGCATGAAGCTAAATCATAGTGCATTGCTTTCAGATCTGACCCCAGAAGACATTTCCTGATGGGAAGGGGCATAGCCTGAGAAATAAAAGTTTACAAAACCAGAGAGCTGAAATAATTGGATAAAAACTAGGAGGCATAGGTGCAAAATGGAATGAATTATGATTCTGATAAGCTTGCGTGTAAGCAATAAAGCCATAAGCTGAGCGGCGAAAAGAGAGAGTTTAATCACAGTGGCAACATTTATGCATTTTCACTCAGTGGAAAACGTTATAGGCTTGACCTCATTTTTATTTACCAGATCTGAAGATGCTGATGTCCTATGACAGCAAACACTGAGTGACAGCCTGGAAAGCCTGCAAGCTGCAGGGCACACAACTTCCCAGCAGGTGGCTTGGGTAGAGCAAACCAGGCTTGGGCTTTGGGGAAAAAGAACTTAAAATAGCTACAAAAAAGCATCAGACAGTTCATTCATGGCTTATTGATGCCATATATCTTAGTTACATTTCAGGGACTGAGGCACAAGGGGAAAGATCTTTCCCAACCCTGAGCACCGCATCAATATTGCATGACTGTTCATTCTAAAGTATTAAGCTTTTTTGTCTTTTATGATTTGGAGTCAGCAGTGTGATGCCAGTTTACATAGCTGGGCATGTAGTCTGCAAGGTTTGGAAGACAAATTTGGCCTTCACTTGGGGATTGGTGAGCAGGAATGGATGCTACAGAGAGAGCAGGCAGTGGAGGCTGGATTTTGTGGCATGCAGTGCAGCAAAACGAAAGGCGTTAGTACACACCAGCTGCAGGAGAGCGCATGAGCTGACACTGGGATGGCAGCTCAAGCAGTACGTTCTTTGAGGCTGACACTAACGTTTTCAAATGCTCTTGGAAGTTATCAGCCCAAGTTTCTTAATTTCTGCTTCCACCTCACTTGGAAGGCTTTTAAAATAGCATGCCTCAGGTTTGGGAAGACAGCCTGATGGAAGAGTGAGATAGTAAAAGTGGGTAGAAGACTGGGTTTTCAAAACAAAGAAATACAAAATCCTTTCTGCCCTCTGTTCATCTCACGTGCTTTTCTGAAATGTTATATTGTTCTGATAATTTGTAACTTACAGCATGCCACAAGAAGGATTGCCAGTATAAAGTAAGCAAAATCCTAGGATTCAAAATATGAGCGAGTCACCATAGAAGTGATAAAGAGCCAAGAAGAGGAAATCCTGGTTTGGGAAAGGAACAAAAGAATAATGAAGACCAGACCTAGACTGCTAACATTTGTGACCCTGGCTTACAAAGAAAAGGTATAATAAACTGTGTAAGTCAGGAAGCCAGCAAGAAGTATCCAAAGAAGGCTGTCCAGAAGATTACTCAAAACAGTAAAGTTTCTCTCTTCCAGTCAGAATAACAAATGTGACAGTTCCGCAATCCTGGGAAAGAGCAATACCGTGTATGAGCTCCACACCAGAGGAAAGGCTTCATGCCACAAAGTAGACAAAATGCTGGCTAGATCATAAAACTAGCAGTTGTTGCAGCCTGGAATGCTATGAGCAGGAAAATGAAGTTGTTCGATGAGCCTCCTCTTCTGCAAGAGCCCGTGCCACTCTGTGTTTCTCTAGTTATGTGCTTAGGTGGGAACACGTGCAGTGTTTACCCGTGGTTCCACCTGACACAATAGCTCAGCTTCAAGGACAATGTTGTTCACACTTAAAGAAGAATCTGAAAGAAGTCTTTCATCAACAGTGGGAATGGTTAGTAGAATATAAAAATATCCTTTTAAGCTGCAACCACGCAGGCATGATCATTATAATTATGGGTAATGAAATGGCTGTAGATCCTGCTCTATGTTTAGCAGTCAGAATCCGGGAATTAATGTTGCAGACGGAGATAGGATCTGATTTCTCTTCCCAGAGTGGCTGCTCATTCCTCTCAATTGAGCAACCACAGCATCCATATATATGTACTACTTTTTCTTTTCTCTAAAACATTGCCCTTGGTCTTGCTTATTTCTGTGTGAAAGCTGCTCACAGTCTCCTAACATCCCCACAGAATTTTCTACCCTAATTGCAAGTGTGGTCTGGAAAGAAGTGTTGCCACAGCCAATATAAACAGGGTCAAGGCAAAGCTGAGAAGCAAAAGCGACATACCTAATCAAAAGGGAGACTTTTCTGGTCATGAGCTGCTTTTGGAGGCTCTGCCAAATCCAAGAGCAGTGTCTGATTTGACCTCTTATGTTAATAGCTTTAGCATTTCCAGCCTTCTTCTGACACTTGTTTCTGGTACATCTGCTGTAAGTGGTTATCTATTTAAATGAGCATTTTTTTACTTGGAGTGGATTTGGTTTAGTTCTTATTTAAAAAAAGTAGCTCTTTCAAAACAACCAGAAAAAACTCAAGAAAAAAACCTTTGTGTGGCAGGAGTCCCAAAATTCATCTCTGAAAACACTGAGCCGCACTCTTTTGAAAGTGCCAGTTCTGTGAAATCCTTGGCAGTCCCTCCAGGGCACCAAGTGCCCTCAGTTTTCAGGATAGTACTTGCAATTTAAAGCTGCTCAGGAGACTGCAGCATCAAGCTACCAGTGCTGAAAAATACCTCTCTCTTCTTGCCCATGCACATACGCAACATGTCCATTCTGCAGTCATTAAAGAATTACAGGCTCTCACAGAAGGCACGATCTTATATATTTGAGATTAAATCTGGTTCTTAGCCTTATTTTCCAAACTGAAAGATAAAACACCTCCATAATAAAGCAGGTTAGCAGAGAAAATGTGGGGTTGCTAAAATAAGTGACAATGTAAAGCAACACTAAAGCAATGCAGAACTCACTGGTGATTTTCCTGCTTCTACAGTGATACCAACTGAGAAATTGCATCTGGTGATGACATCTGTGTATGTTCAGTGGTTATTTATTCCACTGAAGAAAAATTAGCCATGTAGTCATTCTGAAAATACCTTCTTATAGAGTATGAAGATGCTGCTTTGCTTTCTAGGGATGAAGAACTCAATTTTGCAGAGGTTGACTGACCTTCTTCCTCAATGAGCTTGACTGAGGCCAGCTGAGGATGCTTAGCACATCACAGAAATACATTTCACTTCCAAGGAGTGAAATCTTGACTCTTTTGAAGTTATTGGGAGTTCTGCCATCAATCTGGTTAAGATTTCATCCTGGGTCTGTAAAACAGACCCATCTGCTCTCTGCATACATATTCTTTGACATACTGCTGGCCTTGGCCACTGTTACGGTGTGGATAAAATGACAGGTCATCCTCTTGAGCTTACCATAATTTATAATGATAACAAGGAACTCTTTTTTTTCTAGGACCTCATATAAAATACAAACCTCCAAAAAGCCTAAGCTCATCTTCCATTCACAACCCCTTTGAAATGCGGAAAAATGAAGAGGAGAGTGTTTGCCATGATTTAGGCGTCTGCCAGCCAGCTCTGGTGTGCCTTGCGGGAGGATTGGCCCACTTGTAGATGGGAACACATTAATCTGAATATGTCTAAACATAAACAATGCTCAGAAGCTACTGCCCAGTTTCATATTCTGCCATCCCTGCTCCACATATTGAATTAGTGCATTTATAATGGCATCTCTGTTTACTTAATAAATCTAAATTTCAATTACAGACCACTAACAATTAGTCATACAGACTAGATATGACAGATGGGCCTCATCCATGGTTGATTACACTATAAAATGTTATGTGAGTCTATTCTTAAAATACTATCATTCTAATACCCTTGTTGCATGCAAATAGCTGAGAAGTCCATAATGTATTAGTGAGAAATTTGGCTTCCTGATAATCCTGCAATTTGCAGAGAATATGAAGTTTATACTATAAAAAGGGTTAATTATTGTCTCCTATAATCTGGAGTTCATTAGTAAAAAATTATGGCGGTGTTTATGTAAAGAAGTGTAGCACAGCGTGATAATTTGGTTAGTCTTATTTCTCTACATGGGTTTGATTTAAAACATCGAACCAGAAAATGTATCCAAGATAGACAAATACTTGCATGGGTCATGGCAAGGGTGCCTGAATAATGTAAGGGGGTTTATATTTGCCTGTGACTCCCTTGGATATCTGATATTTTAAAATTCAGCCACGAATGGACAGCAGTGAAAAACTATC
Organism: Sclerurus mexicanus; assembly: GCA_013396755.1. Classification (NCBI taxonomy): domain Eukaryota; kingdom Metazoa; phylum Chordata; class Aves; order Passeriformes; family Furnariidae; genus Sclerurus; species Sclerurus mexicanus. Next base: position 2,159,628 of record VWZF01004461.1, on the reverse strand, counting down.
TCTTGTGATGAAAACAAAGGATCCTCCCAGCATGAAATGAGTATGTCGTATGTGTTTTTCCCTTTGAAATGCTCATGTAGACTCATGTAAACTAAATAAATGGAGGATTTTATGTTCCTTCAAAAGGACTTTAACTAAGATTTATATATTCAATAATTCTTGTATATTATATAAATATTTTATAGCCCCTGTGACTCCCATCTAGTCAGAGTAGGGGAAAATCACAAAAATGTTGCATAGAGGAGCACATTTGAATGGCAGTATACTTCTGATTTCTTTTCTCTTGTCCTTTCAATCCTGTTCACAAATGCTTCTTTTTGTAGCTGGCTAGCAAAACTGAATTATAATGCTCTGCTACAAGGAATGATTCTGACAGGAAGCAATCTTTCTCTAAAAAAAAGCACCACTTTTAAAAAGAGATTTATTTGTTTTTCTTGAAACAACTTCAGAAAAAAAAAATCCTGTATTAAAGAAAGGTTAGGAGAAAATCCTTTTGAGGAACACCAATGAGAAAATCAGGAAAGGGCATATCAGATAACACAAAACAACCCCGGAGAACTGCTGACCTTGAAAGATTTCGGTTAAAATCAGAAAAATTAAGGAGAAAGGGCAATTTTAATCTGAGGTGTAAAAATAATCTAATTCAATTGCACGCTCTGTTTCATATTTATACCACAAACCTTTGTCCTTTGCATTTATTTGTATCAGTGGCACTAAACCTTTAATATCTGGAGAGCCAGTTTGTCACTGATAGTCTCTGAGGGCTATGAAAGATGAAGTATATACAGAACACAAATATCAGACCAGAACTTCAGGCTTACAAAATATACAGCACTCCTGCAACTCCAGAGTAAGAGAAAGGGCCATAAAGCAACTTAAATGGTCTCCCGAGGAGCCCTTCCATCCCTGCAGGACCCCGAGTGACACAGAGGACACAGAGCGGGTGGGTGAGGAGGAGGCAGCACCTTTTAAATACTACTACAGGTCAGTGACCCCTGGCTGTTCAACAGCTCCCTTAGGTGTAACCATAACTAAGGTTGTTCCTGAGGCCGGTATCTCTGTCTCAGGGTATCCCTTGAGGACACCAAAATAAGGGAATAAAGAGGCAGCGCAAAGTCCCTCTCTCTTTTCTCTCTCTTGCACCTGGTACTGTGCCGAGCACAGCTTAGCTACAGGGGCGGTGACAGGCCAGTATGTGGAACCCTAGTCAGAAAAAATCATGGTTGGTAATTCTGCTAAATCACTTGATCCCTGAGTAAAGCAAACATCAGAGCAGAGTTTTGTATCTTTATTTTTACAGTTTTCTTGCTTGGCTGACTAAATAAATAAAATTTATATGCCTGTCCGTCCATCTGAGTCTATGGGGGTTTTCTTGTTTAAGCTGGCTGTGTTCCCTGGAGTAGATGCCGTGTTGCCATTAATCACTATGTGATGATATGCACTAGAAACAGTGTCTGTGTATGTGGCAAGAGGAGACCTGCGTACTACTCTGGAATTGTATGCTGAATTCACTCATCTGCATGGCTTGCAAAAACCACTTTTTCAGGAGGGGAAAAAAAGAAAGCAGCGTATGCAGAGAGTTCCAGGGGTGTTTCCAGGGCAATGTCTAACCCATGATTTGCTCAACATCCCTTGGAAGTTCTTTATTCTGCGTCAGTGGAAGAATCTGTGCTGTTACATTACTGATGGCAAATTTTAACAAGTCTGAACCGGGTCTCCATGGGCGAAGGTTAAGCCCTTGTAAATGCTGAGGCAGCTCTGGACTGATCTGAGGTTGACATGCTTCAGTTAGTTGGAGGTCCAGCACTGTACTGAGTTCTTGATGAATAGCTCTTGGCTAGTTCACAGGGCACAAAACCTCATTGCAAAGGGGAGAAAACATCCAGCTGAGGGGTCTGTTGCTTGTGGTTCCTTGACACCTCTTGGCTCACCCACGTTCTGAGAAGGGCTCCTTTTTGCAGTCTTAAATGCTATATTCATCTTTCAACCTCGAGAAATGCCTGCCTGCTTGCACTCTTTCTCATGACAGATATCATCAGACCAGCTGTCCTTGCCTGACAGGAGGCACTCGTGCCCAGGCAGCCAGTGATTTTGGGATGCCTCATGTGACGTGGTCCCTGCCACCCTGTGGGGGGACCTGAGCTTTGGTGGTGCTGCATAGGTGATCTGAGAAAAAACCAGGGGCTCCACACCACAATTTTTTCATGTGCTGGTGCAGAGATTGGAGCAATTTCACGTTATTCTAGATGTAAAAGTTCCTGTTGCCATTCTCCACTGGAGAGATTTGTGCATGTCAAATTAGGCAATCTATGAAATAATGACTTGCACCTAAAAAGTAAGGTGATAAAATGATTGGGGAGGAAACAGTTGTAGTGCTTGTGAGCAGTGCTAAATTGGTTATAACAGATAAAATAGTTGCTTCAGCTCACGATTATGAGAGAGAAAACAGTGCTTCATACATGTTTGAAGCCTGCAAAGGTGACGAAACTCAAAGTTCGTTTTCCAGTTTCTATCCAAATACAGCAGTATGAAAGATGATACAGAACTCACGCTGCTTTTTGCTGCGGATCATTGTTATTCCTGTGGGCGAGATATGGGAGATATATGATATTTATATAATTTTGAACGATGGACTCTCCCTCAGACTTTATCCTGTGGGGCTGCAAGATGGATCTTTTAAGGGATTCTGCTTACCCATTTCTCCTCTGTCTTTCTAGTCTTCCTTTCAATACAAACCTGTGGGGAGCACACAATCCAACTCAGATTTTTTTTTCCATGGCAGTTCTGCAGAAGCAAAGAGGAGGCCCTGGGAGAGTTAATTCTGTGTCAAGCAGCATTAGCTGTAGCTCTGATTTCCAGTTGGAAATCCCTGGGGTTGGCTGAGGACAGTGCTACAGACAAGAGTTGGTCTCCTGATCTGTCTCTCCCGCCTCACTGATTACCCCAGGCCCACTGAAATACCTCGGGGCATCTTCTTTTTCATCCAGTTGACAGGAGGACAGTGCTATGGAAGAATTACGATCCCTGCCATTGCCCCAAATTGTGTCAGGCTTTCATCCCTCCCACTCAGAATCAGAGGAAATGCTTTGATACTGAGGCTCATAGTACACTATTTCAGGAAAAGGAATCAAATATTTTTCTTCCACGTAGTTTTTTTAGTTTTTGTGGATTAACCCAAGCTAGCAACTAAACATCATGCAACCATTCACTGATTCCCCCTTCCCAGTGAAATGGGGGAGGGAATCAAAAGAATAGAAGTGAGGGAAGTCTTGGGTTGAGATAAAGACAGTTTAATGGGACAGAGTGAAAGGAGAATAATAATAATAATAATAATAACAATAACAACGATAATAGTTGTTACAATATTAACAACAACAACAGAAAAATTAGGTTATACAAAGCAAGTGACGCACAATGCTGCTGCTCACGACCCACCAGCTGATGCCCAGGCAGTTCCCAAGCAGCAGCTCCTGTCCAGTCCCTGCCTTATTAATACACTGAGCATGCTGTCATATGTCTGGAATATCCCTTTGGCCAGTCTGGGCCAGCTGTCCCAGCTGTGTCCCCTTCCAAAATCTTGTGCCCCCCCCAGCCTTCTCAGTGACAGAGCATTAGAAGCTGAAAAGTCCTTGACTTATTATAAACACCACTCAGCAACAACTGAAAACATCAGTATCTAATCAACACCATTTTCATACTAAATTCAAAACACTATACCAGCTACTAGGAAGAAAATTAACCCTATCCCATCCAAAATCAGGACACTAATATTTCTTGGGTTTGTTCCCACATTATTAATATCGTGACATGTGAGACAATTGGAACAGAAACTTCTTCCTGTATGAAACTTTATATCTGGTACTTCACAAGCAATAATGTCCTTCCTTCCCCATGAAGTTGTATGGCTGCAGTGAGGTTTTCCCTGTGAAGGAATCAGCTTAGATTTTCTATTGTGACTCTCTCTTCTAACATAGGCGCTTCTAAAGAACTAAGTCAGCTGAAAAAAACCCCTGAACAATGTTTGCCACAGGAGCAGCCAGGAGTACAGACATTTCTCTTCGGTCTGCACTGGGGGAGCTGCAGGGCTTTCCAAGCCCTTTCTCTGAGCCAGGGTCCAAGAGCTTTGCCACTTCAAGAGCCTGTAGCTCTTGAAGCTCTCACTAGCTGATGACAAAAGACATTTCATGGTCACCTGATAACCTTGTTTTAATATGTACATTACTTTTAGAAGTGATTGACAGTTCAGGCTCAATCCAGCATTTCTAACAGCAGCCTCTTATGATTACTCTAACTACTCTGTTAAATCCCAGGCTTTTCTTAAATCCTGGGAACTGACAGGAATCTAAATACGTGAATATTAACCTCGGGTCACTAGAGCTTAAGTTTTTGCAATGAACAGGTCCTGCACTAATACATTGTTAATTTTACTAATAAATGGCAGCAAATACAATTCGATTCTGTTTCATTGTAGTTATTATTCTTTTGGTTGGATATGGAACTTACACAGTACCAAAAATACAATTTCTAACACTAATTTTATTAATGTAAAGCGGGGCGCCCCTGTGTCCTAAGAATATGGTGTCTTGTATGTGGTAGGGATCCCTCCACGGAATTGTTTTGGGGGTTCTTCTCTGAGAAAAAACCAGCCACATTCTCTGCTGGCTTGACCCTGGTGGAGTCACATCATGATGGAACTGCTAACGTTTCTCCTCGGAAGGTCTCTACCCTCCCAGACCACAGAAGTGCAGTTTCAATTGCTCATTCCTTCTGTTGTGCCAAGAACGGGCAATAGTTTCAATCCACAGTGCCCACAAGGTAAAATTCATGAGATTTTCAAAACAGGATTCCAATGCTCTCGAGTTCTCACCTGTTTACTAAGAAACATTTCCTATATCTCAGGACAGGAATACAAAAAGACTGAAATAAACGTTACAATTCTGATTTTAAAATCAAATTAATTGGGAAATGGCTGTTTTTCATTCCCACACAGTTATCTTGTTGTGTAGGCCTGGTAGTTTTTAACGTGATATGTCAAAGATATCTTATTTCCTCCTATACTAAAGTCCATTTCTGAGCTGTCTCAGCATTGCCCAATTCTATGGGAAAGATTTGTGCTCTACATTGGTGACAAAACCAGAGCTGTGTAGCGTTCATTTCTGTTACCTGCTGGAAACGGACAATTAAGTTGCCTGGACAATACCCAGGTGCTTCTTTTCATGAGCAGAAAATTGTATTCTTCCCAGGAACCACTCAGTTTACTTTTCATCAAATGAGAAGGATTTTCACTTTCATTCTCTATTTTAAAATTCACACAGGATTTATCCTGCAAATGTCAGGTGCTTGATAACAAAAGCACATATTTACTCTAAAGTCAGAAGCAGCTCATATTTTACATAAGACTTGGAAGTGCGAGGAAACTATGATTCCTCTTTGACCGAGCTGTAAATCAACTGGTTAGTAGTGTTTATATTTCTGAATGGTTTGGTATTTCAAGTAATTTATATTGCTCCTGGCTGTGTGTATATGAGAAGCACACGAATGTGTCGTGTTTTTCAGATTTCTTCCTTCTGGGTGATGAGAAGAGCAGAGCTGAAGGTGCCATTTTGAGGAGCCCTTTTAGTTGTGTGCCTTACTCCACTGATATGATATCCCACTAGCTGATGATTAGAGCACTTGCTAATGTACTCAATTGAGTAAATATAAAAAAAAATTCTGAACAAACAAGGCGAATATTGTCAAAAGCAACCTCTGGCTTTTGAGTACAGTGCAGATGAATGCAAGTTTAGTACCATGAAGGTCTGTCTTGAGAAACTGCTCCTTAGGCACAGGAGCACAGGCAGCTGGGATGTCCACACCAGCTTCCTGCCGTCTCCATAGGTGCAGCTGGAATTGCACAATCCCTCTGGGTACAGCGACTCCTGACAGAAACACATTAGTGCTGAACCAGGGCCACAACCACGTCCAAACTCATCGAGCTGTGGCTGCGGGTCCTAGAGCCTTGGTCTCAAGCTCAATAGACACATCTGCAGACTCTCACATACACTTTCTTATTAATGGAAGCTAGGACAAAATATTCGATATTATTATGTATTCAGTTGCATATAAACTGCCATTCATTGGCTGTCTGATCCTTGTCTTTGTTTCCAACTCCTTGCTTGCACTTTGCTGCTGCTCTTAGGGTATCATCAACAAACTCAATTAAAACTTCAGATATGGCACACTTACACTTTCATTTCCTCATTAAAATACTTTCCTCGATAGAAATGTAAATTAAAGGAAATTTCAAGCAGATTTATAGAGTTCTTAAGGTGCCTTTTTTTTTTTAACAGCTCAAACTAATAACTTGTGTATGACTATCTATTTCTTTTTAGGTAATTGAAATTGCTTGAATAAAAAATAATAAATAGAGCATAAATCCACTACCACCAGAATGAATTTCATTAGCATGTTGAATATTTACTAGAAATTTGGTTTTCATTAACATTAAAAGATAAAAATTCTCTTGCTTGCTAGCGTTAGGTCTGTGTTCTTTGAGGTGCTGATCACCTTTTTTGAAGTGCTGAGGGCTCTGATGTGCAGAAATTATTCAGCAGCAGAAGCACACCGCCCACAATACAGTTAGACTCTTAGTTAAAAAAAAATGCTTTTAAACTAAATGTAGAGCCACCCTCAACTTTCTATTTCGAATCTGACTTGGAGCTTTTAATGGGCTTGCATTTTGCTGTGAATGTAGCCAGATGACTATATTAGTGAATTAAATTCTATTTGCAATTCTTGTACACCTAAACTGGAAATTAAATTATTGAGATCTTTGTGTATTTTCCAGTATAGGATTGTTTTTTAGAGCCCCTGAATATCACACCAGGGTATCAGACCAGTTCTACCAGCTACAGAGCTTGCAAGACCAGTCTGATTCAACTGAGAAGCAGGTCGGAGAAGGATGTTTAGCAGCAAGCTGTGTCCTTCCTCTCTCTAGTGAATCTAGCAGTGAACTGGCATGTTTCTAGGCACGCATTGAAAGAGGCACCTTTTAAATATTGTAACCTGGTGCTGAGAGTGCTAAGGAGTGTGATTTTACTTAAATCTATCTGTGATTAGGGAAAAAACTGCATCTGAAATTTTGATAGAGATTTCCCGGGTGCCTTTTGCCCTGCAGAGTTAAATCATTGCGTAAGAGTCCACATCTGTGAGCTGTTCCATTTCACTCAAATCCTGCATAGTGATTTTAATGGCCTTTATACAGTTCATCAAACCTCTTCACAAAGACTAATCTGCTCAAGAATGAATTGGTGTTACAGACGTTTTCATGTTATACACTCGCAGAATCATTTTAGATTTAGTGTTTGTAGTGTTAAAATGATTACACTTAATGTTTGCATTGGGGTTATCTGGTGAAAGTCAGTGGTGTCCACAGATGGCAAATACATGTAAATACCCATGTTCGACAGGAAAAATGGGGGAATGCTGCAGTAGTCCAATCAAAAGCAGATAACCCCCAGCTATCTCACTGGTGAATCACAATTCCACTGAAGTCAGTAGCAAAACTCCCATTGATCTCACCAGAGATAGCACATTACTGACCCTGCTGTAATAGCAAGTTCCTGTAGCACTGGGATCGAGCATTTGAAAATAACAGAGTGTCAGAGCAGTCTCCTGAAACAGGCTCATTAAAATCAGGCATATCGGCATATTCTCTGCCTCTTAAATCAGTCTGATTTTAATCAGCTGCTTTTGGGAGCTGCTCTGAGGATTTTTTTGTATGTGTGTAAGTGCTCTGTGGACTTGGGCCCCCTATAACAAAGACAGTAGAACACACTGAGTTTCATGAAGAGATGAAAGAAGCAAACACATGATACTACTCCATTGACTGTGACAAGGAGAAATTACAATTTATTAAAAAAAAAAAGCCAAAGCACTCTTAATCTTGCTTTAGCAGTTTAGCTGAAGAATGTGACCCTGGCAGCACTGGATGATTTTCAGCTTTATTGTACTAATTATTTCAATGTAAGAATTAAAGCTAATGTAAGTCTATAAACTCGAGCAGCATAAACACGTAATTTAAATAGAATAGTCTATACTAATAAGACTCCTTTGACTGAGTTAACAAAAGAGGTACTGAGGTAGTGCATTTTAAGAAGTTAAGCCAGTCACTTCCCCCCTACTGTGGAGTGGGCATGAATTGCTCGAAGGACAGTGACAAGGCAAGCACAAACAAACAAACAAATACTTGGAAAGGAAACAGACCGAGCATCCAAAATAAAAAGAATGCTGTTGTTCTCTACAGGAGTGTTTTCATTCTTATCTGTTCTACATAACCAACCTAAAACTCTTCAGCCAACAAATAGTCAGAGCTTTAGAGGGACTTGGATGGCTTAGGGGATTGCTTTTGGGATACAGAAGCTTTCATCTCTACGTCATTGCTTCTGGCTCTTGTCCAAAGGGGGTAGTGATCAAAAGCTGCTGGTACGATGAGCCCTTCAATACTCTGCATGAAACAGGCAGCGGGTGTCGCGTCTGCCTATCTGAACCCACAGCTCTCAGCCGAGACCCCCACCAGCCTTTGTGGCACAGGCTTGGGGTCCCTAGAGGGGGACTGGGGTCCCTAGAGGGGGACTGGGGTCCCCGTCCCCACCACCTTTCCACTAAGGATTTGTGTATCCCTGCAAAAGAGAGCTGCACCCACAGGGTTCCCAGCACCAGGGGTACCAGAAGAGGGTGGGTAACACCAACCCCAGAGTCCCTTAAGGGCATGAGGAAAGAGATCCAGAAACATATCCAGATGGATGGGACGTGAGGCAGTAACGTGGGGAAGGCTGTCCTTCCTCTCACAAGTGCAAGCAATACCACCAGCTCTACTTCCCATTAGGCAGCAATTACTAAGAGGGGAGGGAAGGAGGGGAAACACAAACCTTTCTGGTTAATGCTAACACTAACTGCAATTATGGCCAAGCTCCTGGCAGCCCTCAGCAATGGGGGCTTTCGATGAGATGGCAGGTTTCAGGGGGTATGCAAAGCTTTTTAAATCCGACACAATATTCTCCACCTTTTTTCCTTGCATCAGAAAAGAGATTTGAAAGAGCAGACCCACCTGCTAGGTTCCTCAGGCTCTGTGGAAACAAAACTTATCTTTGTGAAAGAATGCAAAAATCTGAAGGACCAGGTTGGGCTGGAGAAAACAGCTGAGTTCCTTTGATCAAAAGAGAGGTGAAGCTCTTCATGTGATCACCCAGAAAACTCGCTGCTGGCAACCACGAAATTGCTGCTGTATCAACAGACATCAGACACAAAAATACATGGGTTTAGAAGGAGCTGCTGTTTTAAGTACAAGAAAGTCTAAGAGGAAAAAAAAAAAGAATTAATGTGGATTGACTCTGCTTTACTGACGAGATTTTGAGAAAACTTCATTTCACAATGAACACAGCCCTCTGCATTAAAAAAGAGGGGTAGGTTTTAGTCACGTATCTTCAAAGCTGTAAGTCATCATTGTTTACATGGGTTAAAAAATGGTTCTCAGAATTATGATCTTATAAAATGACAGCAATGTTTGGTATTAATTACCTCATGAAGGAGCTGGAATTCATGCTAATGAAATCTACCAGGTACGAATGCATTTGTTACAGGCTGTCACCCACTAATGTGGATGAACAAGAAGTGGAAGAGAAAAATCACCCGAATTACTGCCACTAAATAGGTACAAGAATTCCATGCAGGCCAATGGTTTTTAAGCCTTGCCTGGAATTCGTATGACTGATGAAACTGATGCATAGGCAGAAAACAGTTCCTTCTCAGCTAGAAAAGTGTGTGAGGACGCGCTGCCCGCGAGGATTATGAGACACAGAGAAACAGTGCAGGAGTTAACTGTAAGAGCTGGAAGGGAGGCAAGCTCAGCTAGAAGGCAGTCATGTGCAAAATAGCAACTTTAAGGTGGCAGCTGCTTTTCTCTCTCAGTCAGAAAACAGTGCTGTGGGATGGCTTTGCATCAGAAATGGAACTAAAACCTTAGCATTCCCAGGGGGCCGGGCAGCTGCACAAACCCAGCCCCTCCGTTTGTGCCCTTGCTGCTGGTGTGTGTGTCTCAGAGCCTCAGTGATGTGCTTGCAGTGTGCACCTGGCTTGCAAGACCACCCCACCCACACCATTTCACCTGTCCAATAGGGCACATTGCTTCTCTTCCCATGACATTTAGGTCTGCTGCAAAGGGCAGAGCGGTAGCAAGAACTTGGCTCTTCACCTTTACAAGCTGGTGTGAGCACATAATCACTCGACTCAAGGAGTTGAGACTTTGGGAAAAGCACCGAATGCTTCTGAGCCCTGAGATAAAACTGTGAGATTCGGCAGCACTGCTGCTGGGAGTGCCAGGAGCTTGTGGGTTGGGCACAAGTAGGTTCCTATTGGCACAGATTGGTGCACTTAAGGTGACAAGTCTGATGTAACCCCAAACTTGAGCTTCTAACCCAGAACACCCTCAAACCCCCAGTGACGTTCTGCTGAGGGAAAGTTACAATGGAGCCACTGGGCTGGCTCCTGGTGCTGGGAAACAGGTTTGTGGCAGAGCCAATGTACACAGAGCAACGCACAGGAGTGAAATCAGCCTTATGGATTTTTTTCACTTGTCTGATAGCCTTCTTACGGGATGAAAGTGCATTGCCTTTCAAACCGGTGGCTTTTGGTGCTCCAGTTAAAAATTCTCTTACGAAAAGAGCAGATGGAAGTGACTGATTGCCAGCAAATGGCACAGTCACGGGTGGGAACTAATCATGGGTTTGCAGAGTGGCTTTGGGAAGTGGATCTGCTCAGGATAAGGCTCTCAGCTGCAGGTCCTGTCCAGGGGGGCTCAGGATGTGGAAGAGCTTAGCATCAAAGAGCTCCGCTCTGAGTGGAGCTGAATAGTTCTTGAATTATAAATGCATTAAAAATACCAAGCATTTTTCAGAGTCATATTTCAGAGTTTTTCAATCTATCAGCAGAGTAAAAGAGGTGAAGAAAGATTTTGCAAGTTGTAGGGTAAAACAGAGCAGAGAGTAATAAAATACTACTTGTAAACGAGCCCAGTTGGAAAGAGAGGCTCTTTATGACAGCTTGCTGAGGCTGTAGTGTTTTGCAAAACTGTGTGATAAACTCCAAATAGCTTCTCTGCAAATCTCTGGAGGCAGAACTGAGCTAAGGCTGGCTGCTGTTGCTGCCACGGCTTTCAATGAATGAGCTCAAAATGGACCCTCTAGTGACAGCTCTGTCAAAGAATAACAATCAGATGCTCTAAACAACAACAACTTCAACATACGTATTTTTTTGTAAGTATAAATGAACCTTGATATCCTGACTTCAAACAAAATGAAAAGCTCAAAGTTTTTAAGATGAGTGGTTGGACTGTGAACAAAATAAAAATGAACACAGATATTACTGCATTTTCTTCCCTGCTTAGTTTGCAAAGCACGATTCTCGCAAGAATTGTGATGAGAACAGAATACAAAAATAGTTGGTGTTGGTGGGGGAAAAGACTGAATAAAGGTAGCTCTGCCATCATCTTCAGAAAGGAAATGTCAGAGAAGTCATCATTACCCAACAGTTCAGGTGAACTGGCTCCAAAAGGGAGGCCCTGAATGATTTTGCAAACTCACAGCTTTGACAAGCAGCACAGAAATCATGTTTTGGGGGAGACACCTCAGACTGAAAAAACCAATCATCTAGAACTGGGCTTAATCAGAACCAAATCATTACCTCATGATATACATACAAATGCCTGATTTCATACCACAAATAAATTCTGCTTTCAGAGGATGGCGTGGCCTCTTCTCACACGAGCAGAAGAAACCAGGAGTGTCTGCCTCCGAAAAGCAAGGGAAGCTTTTCAGCATGGGCGTGTGGTTCAGGTGAGATGAACCTTCACTCTGGCAGTGACGGTGGGCGAAACAAGGGTTGCACTGTGTGCAGCAGTCAGTCCCAGCTGCCTGACCATCAGGAGGGCTCCCCTGGCACCCAAGTTCTGGGAGCTCTCTCACAGGCACCACGCAAGAGTTAACATTTCTGTGGTAGGAGCAAGGTGCTCTTTTTGGATTCCGCTCAGGTGTAGCCGCTTGTGCAGTCTCAAGGAGCTACTGCTATTGCCAAAGGAAAATGAAAACCAATCTGGCTTGGCTAATAAAAGGCTATGAGTATTAATGGCTTTTTCTCCAATTGCCAGGAAGTTTCAATCTCTGATGTGATAAAGATAGATTATGTACAGCCCGGTGTTACCATGGGGTTTTTAAATTTTGGTATGCTAGAAATTGTAGTCGTTTGCCCCGGTCTTTTGGCAAAACAATCTGCAGGGAACGGAAGAGCCACAGTAAGGACTTGATTGTTATTTTCAAGAAAGGAAAGAACAAGTCTTCAGCATTAAGGCTATTAGTTTGGACAGTTATAAAAACAACACCACTTTATGGAGCCAGGTCTCAGAAGTGCTGAACATTCACAGCTCAGTAAAATCGATAGCCTCTACTCGGGATTACTTAAATCTAGAACACACCAACATTCGGTGCAGTTTAATACCAGTTACCTATTAGCTTTAAATGATTGTATGTGTTTTGACAAAACTGCCAAGATATGTTGTTACAAATAGGAAACTCTTAACTGTACCACACAGTGAAAAATAATCCACCCATACAAGGAAAATTATATTAACAAATGCTGCTAAGAGCAAACATATTTACAAACCAAAGCTGAGCAACAAACACACATACCAGATGTTACTGGGATATAGATAGTCTGAATTGCTCAGCTGAAGTAGCTGAAATTCTGCAGAGGAGTTTTTTTAGAGCATGTATTTCGTGATGGATATCCTAGTTCTTGAGCAAGTTGTCATGGAAGTCAGACTATGGCAGTTTTGAAGTCGTCTTCAAGATTCAGTGGTAAAATTTCAACAGCTTCAAATAAATTTTCCCCTTTTTCCTCCACATTTGTAGGTAAGAAAGGCTCTTCAGCCATACTAACGATAACTTGTTTTAAAGGGGAATTTTGGAAGGGACTTCACACTGTCAAATAACCACTTCCATTAAGAGGTCAGATTTTCCCTGGAGTGACAGAGGAAGGCCCTTCTTCCCCATTGTTTGGTTCAGAGCTAGCCAGTTTTTTCCTTGCCCAAACCTCCTTATCTTTGCAGCAAAGCCCTTGTTTCGCAGTGGCTGAGGTAGTTGGCAGGTACACCTGCACAGTCATGAGCATTAATCGTGGTTGCACTTTAACTCCCTGACGTGCCCTGCTCATCTAGAGTTGTCTGCAATTTAGTCTCATCCTTGGCCTCCAGCTTGGAGGAAGCACCCAGGTTTTCTGACAGGAAAACCCAAGCACAGAGGCAAGCCCAAGCATTGCTCTCACAGTCCATTTGCTCCATTTGGCTCTGGAGGCTCAGCTCTGAAGCAGCACAGCCATAGCAGGGGTGCTTGCATTGTCTCCATCAGGTATCTGCCACCACAAATGCCCCTTCTTTGCCTTTCCTGTTTGTGGGTTGTTCCTGAGGCTACCTCAGTATTTCTTTTTTCGTGTTTCTTTCGATTCCTTGATAGCCAAACCCGCCAGTTTTTATTAAAAACAACAGTCCAACCCGAGAAAGCGAGTCCCCAGATGATTCCCACAGCGTGTACGATGGTTTTTTATGAGATATGGAGGGTTACTTCAGACCAGCATGAACACCTTGCACGTGCTCAGCAGCGGGGAGCCGTGCTGAACTGTCCCTCGACGTTGTACACCACGCTTCAGTGACATGTTCAACTCTCCTCCAGGTTTTGTGCTTAACCAGGAAACAGCTAAAATTCAAAAATTTTGACGACTGCGATCCACGTGAGCTGTCAGTGAGTTAGCCTCAGTTTGCCAAGATAAGCAATACATTCAGACTCTTCTTTTTTTTAACTCTCTGCTAAGTTTTTACCTTGCATCAAATGTCACATTGCATTTAAAGGTCCCATCAAAGCAAGCAGAGGTATTTTTCACAGAAAAGACCTGGGTTTTACTTACAAGAGAAAAGTTTCTTGTTAGACTGAGGGAAGTCACAACTTTTTCTGCTGTTCTCCTTTGGCACATCGGTGAAATTCCACATATTTGCAGAACGCTCCTGGTATGAATCAAGCACCACTCCAGCACGACAGGCATCCCTGGGGATGCTGCTTCTTTGCTGAGCAGAGATTGCCAGTAAAAAGACAGTGCCCTCTGATTGCTGGGAGGCAGAGCATGGAGATGGGGAAGGTGGGGGGTGCAGCAGGTGCTGTGGGGTTGGGATCAGTTATAACAACCCTCGAGGGTGGCTATGAAAAACCGAATTGAAAAGAGGATCACTTTTAAAAGTGGGACAGGGCTGACACTGGGGGACACTGGGACATGTTAACTAAGAACAGAGCTGTCAAGGAAGTCAGTTGGCAGCTTTTTTTTTGTCTGACCCTCACACGCAAATACAGACGTGGTTTATGGATGACTTGCCAACTAGGTAAGAAAAGCTGTCACTATTGAAAATACACTAATATTTCTGCTGTAGATGATCATGTTTCTTCAAGGATTCAGCAGGTGCCAGAATAAAAACGCACCAAGCAGCAGAGGCGGGTCTCAGCGTTGGTAATCTGCCACCCTTGAGCTGCAGAGGTGTTAGGATGGAGACCTGAGGCCGTCCTGATATGATTACCAAGTTCTGAAGAAGCTGGGCTGTTTCTTACCCAACCCCCGGTGCCAGGGGCCCCCGGCCTTAGTGGAGAAAGCAGCTCAGTGGGGAGTGACTCGGCCGTGCTGCTTGGAGCAGCGGGCACTGAGGCTCAAGCTGCCTGTGCCAGCTGGCTTCACACACTTGTGCCCACACTGCAGTGCCTGCCACGGGTACAGCTCATGTGTCCACGCTGCAGCTCCAGCTCTGCTGCCCCCCACGCCCCTTTGCATTATGACAAAGGCACTGGAGGGCGTTTGTCTCCTGATTTCTGCACGCCACACGTTTCTTGTCAGCCTCCACTCCCAGGTGAGGAGCTCTCCACACTGCACTCCGCAAACATGTCACATGTTGCTGGTTGCCACTGCTGCTGGCATGATGTGTGATGCCACTGCCAGGGCTCAGGAGAGTTTCACCCCAGCCTGACAGTGCCACCAGCGCAGAGTCCTGAGGGAAAGAGGAGACTGTGGTGTGGAGTGTGTCTCTATAGGTTAATGTTAAAGGGTGTCGCATGCGTACGTTTTAGTCTCTCTGCTCTCAAGCATTGCTTCTTTTTCCAGATACCTCAACCATCTCTTGCCCCTCCTGCTCCTAATTCCACTTTCAGTCAACCATTCCCCTGAGAAATCTGTGTCCTTAAGCAGCTGTCCTGCCTTCTACAGTCCCTTGCCCACTACAACATATACTGGGCTTCAAAATCTTCCATGTGCCCTGTCCTAAATCTTAAAATAACGTTTCCGTGTCATGAAGATCTACTGCAGTCTGGCAGTTTCCTTCTCCTTTTCTTCCCTTTTCTTCCCAGGCTTTTCTTCCCACTCTGAGATACCCCTGCATGTGCAAGCTCCCCAGCATAGACCCCACATGTAGTCCTCAGGATGCTCATCAGAAGTCCAACAGAAGCAGAATGCACTACACCCCAGCTGGTGGCTCAGGTAAATGATAAGAAAACCTTTAAGAAGTCAGAGAGCATTCAGCTTCAACAGGCTGAATATATTTATTCCCTCAGGAACATTGTAAAATATGGTTAGTCTTGGCTTGCAGTAAGAACACGAGTAATTAGGAAATCTAGTGCCCGAAGGTGCATTACATGCCAGCAGAGAAACTGGCAGCAGCAGCAAGATGTGACCAATGCAGCCTGACCAGAGTGTCTGCGGAGTGCAGAGAATGTAATGAATCACTGTGTGTTTGGAGCCGATATAGATCAGCCCCTGGAAGGAGCCGACATAGAGCCCCTGGAACTGATCAGCCCTTTTCACCGAGGCATCCAGGAAACACATTTCATTTTTTGGCCTAATTTAGCATGAAATGTATTCTGGTTTATAGCAGAGCAACTTGATTAATAGAATGTAAGTAAGATCTCTTCCTCCTACCCCCTAACACACCCATGCAGACAGCACTCCAAAATATATTCCTTCAGGTTTCTTATCTTCAAGTAGATGTCATTCTGAAGTGAACATGCCCAGCATCCTCATCCTTTTGAGCAAATCAAGAGGTGGCTGGCTGTCACATTTGTATCTCCCAGTAGTTCAGTTTACAATTCAAACACTCGAATACCCTCAGTCCATTACAGCAATGTCGTTAGTAGGAGGACCTATAGTCCTTTCCAGCTTTACCCGCCCCAGAACTGCTTCCCATATCTACATGTGTGCTCTTGCATGCATAGCTTGGCTGAAGAAAAGCTGGGCAAAGGCAGATGGGAGGATGTTTTTGTATCTCTCCACTTGCTGCTTTTAGTCCTCTGGGAGGCAGCTGAAGCAGGAAAGCATCCAGCAGGTAAGTGCAGGAGAGAGACAGGGGAATAAGGCTGTCAGACTGTTGCTACAGGTGCTCCTGGGAGGCTTCTCACCCAAATGTTAACCTGTTGTCTCCGTTCTCTGAGGTCTGATGAGCTCAAAACTCACAGCTGTATTCTCTTTGCTGGTTTCTGCCTGAGAAAAGCAGGAAGTAAGGATGATAAATCTGCTCCATTGCTTCCCTTTACTCTGGACCTCCTGATGCTTCTCAGCTGGTAGGGCTCAGAAACCCCATCCCACCGGAGAGAGCACTGCCAGCAGAAGTGGAGAGACGGACTGGGAGCACGAGCACTGAGTCTGGCAAGGAGCAGAATGTGTAACAGATGACTACAGTTCTTTTACTTTGATAATCATAATAATACATTTTATTTGTATAGCACCTATTTGCACAGCAATGAGAGCAATATGTGTGTTTCAGTGAAATGAGACATGACAAAAAACAGATTAAAAACAATCCGTCTTGAAATGAGGGGAAACAATCAAATGAAACACAGAGCCAAGCAATGGAAATCACTATTATTAAAAGAGCATAATAGCAAAACAAATGAAAAACACACTGTACAACACTTTTTCCTTGTCTGATGGCAAATACTGAGTGACATTGCCAGCTTATGCAGAAACGGAGCCCAGTTCATCATTTGAGTTTCATGGAAATCCCTAAAACAGATTAAGTGGGACTTCAGCTGTGCACTAGCTCTGTTCTTACTCCCAGTGCACACATGGCTTTGGACCCTTGCAAAAAGTACTGTCTCCCAATCCCTGCCCTGTTCATCATGTCACAAGAATAAGAAAATGTATTTCCCCAAACGTGAAGTCCCTTCAAATTTAACATATTTAAAATTGGACGACAATGGAGCAGAGCCTATTAATATTCAAACTCCATTTTCTCATATGGAATTCATCAGCTTCCTCAGCCCCAATTAGTTTTCCTGAGGCTATCAGTCGCAAGTAATATCAATACTCTAGTCATCTCTTTTGCCTCCTCCTCCCATCTCCTCACCCATGATCATTTTTCCTATCTGCATCATGCCAAAGTGTCAAGCCTTCTCCATGTTCGTTTCTCCTAATGGCACATCTTCCTGTAAGGCACCAAAAAAGTGATGCAACAGTCCATGTACAAATGAAAGAAACTTCAGGACGTTGAATAATCCCATTTTATTTCCAGTGGGAGGATTATGCATCTGATGCCCCGTCAGATGCTGGCTGACTTGCAGGACTGGAGTAATCTCTAGTTTAGGGAGAGAAACCACTAACTCAAAGTTCTAATAATCTGACTTCAGCTGCTCTCTGAAGCTCTCCTCATAGGAAAGTTGGGCTTTTCCCTAGAATGTGCATCTCCAGACTTGTGTGTTTCTGTTTTTCCAACAACCTATTATGATACATAAATATTTCAAATAAGATGTCCTCCTGGCAGATGATCGCATCTGCCCCACGTTAAAGAGCAGCAGAGTAGCACTTCTGTACAGACACACTGCAACTCAGATTAGCAAGGTTGCCCTTTCCTGGGCTGGTAAATGTACACAGCTGGATGTCACAAAAATGTATTAACACATGGACGGGTTTTTACTCTGTTAGCAGCTGTCCAGCTACGGTTTAATCGTGCTGCGCTAAAGCCGATGGCAAAACTCTCCTCGGCTTCACGTGTCAAAATGTTTAGTTCTGATTTGAATGTATATTCCCCTGTTCCTTAGAGAGTAAAGAAAATATCAGCACAATTCGGGATATTTTAGGAAAACGACACAAGTGCCTTAAGCCCCTGGGTGCCCTCTGTTCCCTGCCACTCCACTACAGTTAAATTAGGTTCTGACAGAACCATCAATGGAAAGATGTGGGAGCCAATAAATAATATGTGTAATTAAGCTGAGGCTTTGAAAAGCCTGTGTTTCCTGAACTTGGCCCAGAGAGTGGGAGGCTGTGCTCTGTGGTAAGCACCTGAGCTCCTAAACTCAGTGTGGGGGCAGAGGACTTGCTTGGAAAGGGTTCGTGGCGGTGAACAGAGAGAAGGAAGGCACCCGGGAGTGGCTGAGTGGAAATGCTGTGGCTGTACACGAGTCTTTCCCACCACGCACTTCCATCCCTTGCCAAGGTGCCGAGCTGTTTTGCAGGGATATGACCAGTACTTGGTATTTTCCATAAAAACAAGAGAGAGGCACCAAGAAGAAAAACCTGTTGTTGAGAGGAAAGTCTCAGTTGAAAGAACCCAGCCGAAAAGCTCACTGAAAACTGCTGCTGGGGTTCTCAGCCAGGACGTGGAAGACTTCCATGGCCACTTCCAGCAAAGCCGAATGTGAGCCCAAGCTGGCTTAGCTCAGGGGGGCAGTCACAGAGCTGTTAGCTGGTACCGACTCGCCTGGGGGCACAGAACGATGCACGTGTCATCTTCCCGTGCAGCCCTATGAGCACTGTGTTGCTGCCATCTCACCTGAGAAGAATACTCTGATTTGGTGAAATCGTGGTTTTTTCCAGTGTTTTGTAAACCCAGTAGAGCCACTTCCTGACGATGTTCATCAGAATCCCCGTTTAGGAAACATTGTTAAAGGATCCTGTAAGAAATACGACGTGACTAAGGTGAAACCTTAGTTTAAGTGTTTTGTTGTGTGATTTTTCAAGCATTTTCCAGCACAAAAGCACACACCATCTGCCTGTCAGCTCCTGCTGAGCCACAAGGGACTGGGATTTCAGGTGCCCTTCAGCAGGAGCCAACATGTTAAGCAAGGGTTAACTGTTTAGATGATGAATTAAGCAGGACACAATTCAAACTCACCTAACGATCATGCCCAGGTCAAAATCATCATATGTAGGGCTCAAGAAGCAAAAGGAAGAGTGTGGTGTATGAAGATATTTATAACCCTTCTTTTTGACTGACATTAATTAACTTGCCAACTGGACTAACTCACAATGAATCAACATCCTGCATAATTGCAATGTTCCACCCAAAGTGGGAATATGCTTTGCTAGTGAGCTGTCAAACATGTATTTATAAAGCACCACGGTGCTGGAAAGTGGTTTTGCAATGTGAAGAAGTGCAGATATAAGCTTTACATCTCAGCATGCAGTACCAGGGGTTTTTTACTCATTTGGCTATTTTACAGAGACCACTTTTGGCCTTTATATTTGTCTTTCAAAAAGTAGCAAGACATAATAAAAACACGTATTAGAAACAAACGTGAGGGACATTTTGATACATGTGTTTATCACTGCAGTGCTATTCAGTCCTACTGAAATGTAGAGAGGACAAGTAATGTTACTACCCAAACGTGCTGGCTTAGGCTACCACACCACTGAATTAAAAGACAATGTTTTGACCACGAGAGGCATTCTATATTTTCCTATTAAACCAACAGAAATGTTTTGAAGAACCTAAATGGGCTAATTTGAAAATTAAATATAGACATTGTTCATTCTGTACTTTGCCTGCTCTCTATTACCTGCCAGAACCTACACACATACTTGCTTTAGTGCAATGTCTGTCTTAATTGCCTGTATTTTGATTCCTGAAAGGGAACAGTCAATTGTATGTTATTAAAATTCAGATTATTTTGGAATGAGCAAGATAATTACAGGCTAATCCTGCCTTCAGTTTCCTATCATAATTTAAAAATGCTGATTCTGCTTTCCATTGATACAATGCAGTTAAAAAAATTCCAGAGCGAAATATTTCTTAAATAAGAAAGATTTTTATGGTTTTTTTAACAGAAGATGTGTTTTGTGTAGAACATTTCTGCTGGAAATTAATGTCCTGGCCCCAAGCAAAGGATGGAGTTTGACTCTCCTACTGAATTTAATCTAAGATAGTGGGGTTAGGTCACTAGAAGGACTAGAAGGGGGATGGGGACAGAACTATACAGAGTTTTTTGGATGTTTTTCATTTTGTCATCTACCTTGGACATTGCCTGTTTTCAACACTCTGTAAGAGTTATCAGAAGGACTAGAACTTTTCTGGGCTGCCAAGGTTATCGGTGAAACCTGATCAAAGATTTGAAACACAATAAAAACTCTCTCAGGTTATTAATTTAAGAAGGCAAGACAGAGATACTGTTCTTCATGCGCCGTGTTCTCCATGTTTCAAAAGCTGCTAAGTGCTCTTCCCTTCTTCTGGGGTAGCTTCAAGCTCTCTAGAGCATAAATTCTGTTGTTGAAAACAGTGCCCTGTTTTGTCAACTAATAACATCTGTAAACACCCACATTTAATGACAACCGCAATTCATTTCCAGCTTCAAAACAGGATTTGTGATTTTCACCCTGAGAACAGTGACAAGAACGTGAAGACGATGAAAAATGCAATCTATTTTGCCCATACATTTTTAATAAATGAAGCACATATTACAGTGTGCTATTTTTAAAGCTTTTTCGTCTGTGATGTTAAAGTGTGTAGGTACAAAATCCATCAAGATAATACATTAATGTTTAACAGCACATCAAACTCTGCTCTGAATAAACAGAGATGCTCTTTTACTAGCTTGATTCTATTCTATCCAACATTTCTTTATACTGTCAGAGCTTACTTACTTCACTCTATTTTTGAAGCACCAATGTAGCCTTTTTTTAACGCACTAGAAAACTCAAAAGCCTTGCCATATTTGTAAGTTATCACAGCATACAAGTTTGGGACAATATATTATTATATGTTCATTAAGATCTGATAAAATACTAGACACAAATATGGACAGCTCTCTGCTGTAAAAGTTTATACACTAAATCAAGAAAATATGTATTGAGACCACTAAAGTGAGAGGCACATTTAGAACATTTCTGGATTAATCTGCTCTGGTTCAAAAGCTAGTTTCCCCCTTCTTTCCAGTACCTGCAGCAGTCGTGGTGGTTGTTCTGAGCTCTGATAAGACTCCATGAATAAGGACAGGATGTGGAAACCTCAATGCATTGGGTTGAAACTCCTGTCATTTTTAGATATCCACAGGGAGGACACTTGAGGTACTTGAGAAGCTTAGTGAGGTGCTAGTTGGCAGTTTTCCTTAGTTCAGCCCCTTCTTAGGAAGAGCCCGAGAGCTCATGGAGAAAACCTTGCAGGAGCTAATCTCTGAGGCAGAAAAAGTTCTCGGTGAGAAATGCATCAGCTGGCTCAGCTGCACTGAGATCAACTCCGTTACTTCCTATCACCTTGGAAGAACCAGAACGCCTCGACAGCAAAGCTCCATGGAAAGCCTGGAGAGAGCTCACCTATCTTCCCCTCTATCCATATGTCTCTCTATCCATAGTTCATGGATGAAGTACTTATGTACTAGTCTAGCAGGTTTATTATAGGAGGTAGAGGTTGCAATGGTAGTTAGATGCCAAAAAGTAGGCATATGAAGTCCTTCAGATGACATGAAGTATGTATGGCATCTGGGTAGAAATGACAGTGAAGATGAAGAGTGATGTAGAAGAGGCTGGCACCTTCTGGAAAGACAGCTGGACACCATGCAGGCCGCCTGCAGTGTCAAAAATGTCTTAGTTTAGGCGACAGATTCCCACCCGGTATGACTCACATCTTTCCATGAAGTTCTGTGTCATCAGGGAGAAATGCCACAATTTGCTGGTTCTCCCAACGAGTATGGAACACGGCGTTCCCATCCATTTTTTAGGCCAAAAGCAGTCAATATGCTGTCAGCGAAATGCAGCTTGTTTCACTCCGTAATATATCGCAGAAAGGCACAGGATGTCACATTTTAATGATCTATTAAAATTCACCTGCTGTGCTTCAAAAAGCTCAAGGTTGGGGAACTTCAGCTACCCAAAAGCTGTACTAATATTCGAGCAATACGTGCCTTATCGTGTGCTGTTCCTATAATAATTTGGTTCTCTAATATTTATCAATAAACATTCATTTTAAAGAAATCTATTTCAATGAGTTCATACTCCTATTTATGGAAAAATAGATTGCTATAAAAGAAGAGGGCTTCTAGTGCACTCTAATGATTTTTTAAAGCTGTCATTTTAATATAGTACACTGGAAATGTAAGTGATAATCACAAATCATATTTGCTGGGCTGAGATTTCTGTTAAATAAAAATCAGACTCAAGTGTTTTGTTTAGATGATTACGAATTTGCACTCGGTGATTAATACACCACTGGAAAGGTAGGATTTTTTCAACCCCCCCTTGCCCTTATGCAGAGGTAAAAAGGTCACGGCACAGAAGATGAACGATATGCTCCCTCCTGCCCCTGTGAGTGGAAGAGAGCAGACAGCTGCAGACCGCAGCGACAGGATGGGTCCCCAGCAGGGACTGCCAGCTCCGCGTTCACTTTCGGTTCAACACCGAAACGCTTCTCTTACCCTGCAAGGGCTAATTTAGGCCATATTCCCTAGGAAGGCTTGGCAGCCCTTTCTTTCTCTGGTTGGCCTTCCTACTGAGACTGCTGCAAAGGGCACCGCTCTCCTGCGAGACCTGCGTTTGCTCTAAGTGGCAGAGGTTAGCCTTCACCATTGGGGAGAGAATTGGAACCTTAGATGGATTCAAACTTCTGAGAACTTTTTTTTTTTTTTTAACAGCTGGTACCTGCATTCAGCGTTTGCACTTTTAAGCCCGATTTTGATATCGAGTGCTTTGCGTTTGGAAGACCCCAGTCGATCTCCGGCTTGAGCAGCGAGCGCTTTAGCTGTCACACAACCTCAGCTGCTTGGCCTCCCCAGCAGCGGCGTGAGGCATGACAAGGAAACACGAGCTCTCACGAGCGGCAGCACTGGCACTTGAGAGTGGGTGCATCTTTCCCAGAAGCATCAGTGAATCGATAACCAGTCGTAGAGCCTGCACTCAGTGTCAACTGTGTTCTGTCCTGTAGTGGGACAAGAGTGGTTTTGCCCACCTCAAACATCTGCAGGCAGAGATAAAGATTGCAACTGCAGCCTCTGCAGTAGCACCAGAGGGTACAGAGTGCTGAGATCCCAGGATATGGAAGCATCACATGGATGCATATATAGATGCCTTTGCACCTAGAGAGTGGTTGCACCTGGCCTTGCTATAAGTCACTTTTGTCCTGCCTTTGAGCCGTGTCTTGCATTCTTCAGACACTGACAGAAATCTAGATAAGTCATAAATTCAGAGACCTGAAACAACAATCAGGTTGCGATCAGAAGAAATCACATGGCCTTGTGACCTGGCCAAATTCTTTCTACCACTTGCATAAATCCAACCTCCAGCTGAATACTCTCCTTACTTCTTTCTCTCTTTCTGAAACAGCTGTGCACTGTTGAACATCAATGACACGTCCTCTTCCCTTCTCCCTTCTGCCCTCCAGATTCCACTCTATGACTGATAGACAAATAGATAGTACCTCTGTGAAACATATAGCTGAGTTTATAAAGTGATTTGGTCTCTCAGAGGCTGAAGTCCAACACACTACCGGGTTACAGGCAGTTACCACTATTACCCAGCTTTGCTCTGAGTAAACTTATGCCTGGGAAACTACTATAGACGGCTTCCAATTTTGATTGAAGATGTATTTAATTCTTTTTTTTTGGTTTAGGGTTTTTTCTTTAATGAGAAATGAAAAGCTAGGTAGGAAGGAAGTGCTATCAAAATCACTGGCCAGCCATTAAGAGAAAGAAAAAGGATTTTTACCCTTTCTAATAGAACTAACACAGCTGTGGCTTTCAGGCATTGCTGCTTTTAAATTTTACTTTAGAAACAAGTCCTGAACTTTACACTACTTGATTTTTGGTAAAATATTTAAGAAGTAGGGAGGAAGCCCTGTGATGTGCACACAGCTTTTGAAAGGCACAGAAATGCTCCAGAACTCCTAGGAGGGGGTCTGCTAAAATCTGAAGTCAAAACAAAAATGAGGACCCTGTATGTAATGCTGCTAAATACTAAAAAACACAACTCTACTGTTTTTGCTGATTTTATTCACAGAAGTGCTTGTGGGCCAACAGGAAGGGGAATTTTAACAGATTAGGCACTGTTCAGACAGAGAATGAAGATAATCCATGCCTTATGGATCTTAAATGTAAATAAGTCAGTCTGCAAAACAACTAGGAAAAGGGTATACTGTTAATAAATACTGTAAAAAGGATAGTTCCTTTATACATTACAGCTCTTTTAAAACATATTTGCTTTGTGTAAAAGATCACAGAAGCTATCTTAATATTCCAGTGCAATGTAAAGCACTAGAAAAAGATAATTTCTATTTGGCTTATAAGTTATTCTCTAAAAAGAACAGAAAACTAGGAATGCATAGGATCTCAAAAGTCAAACAGTCCCTGACTCTGTTTCAAGGCAAGAGGAACCACAGCCTGACAGTCTGAAAGTTCTCAAAGACTGACCACAATGGAAATTCTGCCACGTCTCCCAGGTTACGTGCAAAAATAATATCTTGCATCAGAGAGTTTAACTAATAACCAGAAATTCAACCCTGCCAACAGCCTTTGTCCGGTGAGAAACGTAAGTAGCTGGCCCGTACCTCCCCTTTGGCAGTGCTACCCCAAATCAGTCAGCTTATTCTCAGCCGCCTCCTCCGCCAGAAACGTGTCTGAGGCGAAGGAATCTGTGTTGTACAAACTCTGCACACCTGCGTTGCAACCATCCCCGTTCCCCAGAAGAAACTGGACAAGGAGGTTCAGGAGGCCACGGTTTCCCTCGGCTTTCCAAAACGCATTCCGCAGCCAAACCGATGTTTTGACTGGAGATAAAACTCAGAGCGAAAGGATACCATTAGTACTACAAGCCAATTTTTCTCAAAGGACAAGCAATTTTGTGGACGATATTAACTGCAGGAACAAAAAGCACAGAGTAGGGCTCTGTTTAGACCATGCAGCATAAGCAATGGAGACATTGGCTTACATGTGCATACAGTCAATTTTTTTTTTTAAAGCCTGCTTTGCTCTAGTGGCCATAATTAGATTTCTTTCAAATACTTTTCAGGCTTTGAGAATGAGCCCAAATCTTAAAATTATATATTACAGTCTTACAAGCATTTGAAAATTAAAGAGGGAATGGAAGTCATGTAAGAGCAATACTGTTGAAACAATTCCTTAACTACTCTTCCCATGGTATCATGTTTGTCATAAGACTTCGATCCCTAAATGTGGTTGTAAGTAAAACGAGTCCTTTCGAAAAAGGAAAATACCGAATCAGCGGTTATTTTCCTCTTTTTTTTTTCCCTCCTTTCAAATCTGTGCACCTTTTTAAACCGTTTCCTACTTTTTCTTCAGTGTTTGGTCTTTACGTCCTGATCCGGAGGGGAAAGTGTCCTCTGATGCTGCTGTCCTCTGTGCCAGGTCGACCTGTGGGTTCCTTTAAACGAGTTTGTTCCGTCAGACAGCAGGGAAGAGGCAGCAATGCTTCCTACTGACAATGTTTATCCTCTCCTAGTTTTTCACTGCAGCCACAATTTTCTGCTGGTATCCCATCGGGCTGGAGACACGAAGGGCAACGGATTTTGGCTCGACGAGATTTGCGGCCAAAGAGTTTGGGGAAGGAACTGCCTTTTGCAGCCAGAGCTACGACAATTTGGGGAAGAGGGCTTTGCAGGCTGAAGCTGCTCATTTGCTGCTCATCTCTGTGTTCTAAGGGTGGTTCTTCCTGCCCTCAGCTGACTGTTAATTTGGCCTTGAAGCATGAGGATTCAGAGTGTCTCTGGCAGCACTCTCTGCAAGAACGCTGTGAGGAAATGAGCTGAGCCCACTCGTGTAGGCTGCTGAGCCGGGGCTTTTCTGATATGCTCAGGCTCACAAATGATTTGATTCCCTGGAGTTTATTTGAAGTTTTTAATTAAAATTCTCTCCATTGGTACTCTGATTTTATTGAATGTGACAAAGATTTCTTGGGACTTGATTTTTCTTTAAACTACAGTCCCTTTACAGCCCTCACATAGTGTAAAAGAATTTTGAAGTGTGTGTAAATGACAGAATTTTAACAGTATAAAGGAAACCTTTGGGAAAATGAGAATGTCTGTATTCTATTTTTCTGGAGTTTCATCTCTGTGTGTCTGGACTGGAGACAAGATGCTGAAGTAGGAGAATTTTTACATTTTCTTTCAAGAAATTATTTTCATATATGAGTACCTTGTCAAGACTTTTCACAAGCATTATTTTCACCATTTTCCCATGCCTCTTTTTCACTCTGGGGGACCTCCTTCTCTGTGAAGGAAGCTATGGAAAGGGAAAAAAACTAAGACATTTTCTGGTGGCCTAAAAAGACGTTGAATATGGAAGGCTTCTTCCTAAAGCAGAGCAACCAACAGTGGATGGCTGCTGAGGCCAAAAAGAGAGCAAACAATGGAGAGTATGGAACTACAGCCAACCTGGTACTGCCCAGTTGGGCAGTTGTAGCTTGGATTCTGGTCCATGCTCCCAGTGTAAGTTAAGGTTTATCATTTTATTGGACAGGCCATACCAGAACTGTCTTCTTTCCCCGTAGATTCAGTTCCTGTGAACTCACTGAGTAACTGAATCATCAAGTAATTCAAATAGGAAGGGAACCCAGGGTGTTTCTAGTTCAACCTCATGGACCAAAAAAGACCATCTGTGAGAGCACAGCATATTGGTCAGGGCTTTATCCAGCTGAGTCTTGAACACCTCCAAGGATGGAGACTGTACAACTCACTTGAACACTGTAGATAGACAGTAGGTCCTTCCCTGAACTTGTTACTGTGACCTGAGGAGTACGCAAAGGTTTTGGTTTCAATTCAACTTCATTCAGCTGAACCTTTTACAATTCATGGCCATGCAGTCCGGTGAAAGAGAGGAGCTGGATATTCCTTATATAAGGAAGATAAGCCCTTTTGCAGCTGTGAAGAAGTCTTGAAAACGTCTTTATGTGCGCTCCTCTTATGTTTTCAGATTCTCTTGTCATGTAACCCAAATTTCAAGACGGCGGTGAGGTTGTGTTTAGGTGGACTTCTCCTGTGCTCTGAATGCGGGCTGAGAGTTGAGAACGCACACAGGATGTGCACAGGGGAAAAGTACAGGTCACCTGAAAATAATCAGTACTTTGAAAATAACTATCTCTGACAGAGGGATCAGGGAAATGACTGTTCTTTGTGTTTGAGGTAGAGCTCATGGAAACGGAATTGTTTTCATAATATTGGTTTTCAAAGAATGCTGCTCTGCTGTTGTGCTTCCTCCGCCTCCTAAGAAAAAGCCACACCAACTCATAAAGAGTATCACATTCACATAAATAACATCAATTTTGCAGAAAAATAGCTAAATATTTTCAATTGCAGCTAATATAATTTCTCTGATGCGCACACTGATGGAAAATAAAATACAAGTATATACACAGAACACCTCCAACAATATGTTCAGGCAATTAAAGAAAATGAACAGTACTTCCCAAACTAAATATTCCAAACACATGTCATTTCAGCTCCTAGCTAAGAGCTCATCATCATTTGGGACTATGTCTTCCTGCCTGAGCTGCTACTAAGATGCAAATTCTGTAACATCACTGACCTAACCGAAGGGAAACCTGCACTTGCAACCTGCAACATCTTAATCAATGCAATTCCCACCTCCAGTCAGTGGCAACTATTTTAGAACTGCAGTACCCGTCACAGGTGGAGGAGTTTTTGGCAGATTTCAGACAGTAATGCACTTAGGTAATCATGTTCAGGGGATTTTTATTTGCTTTTCTTTTTTAACAAACACAAGGGTTGTAATTCTAAAGCTCTGACGGTGTAGAGGAACAGAAGTGGCACAAGGAAATAATGGTCCTTTCTCTGTCTGGCCAATGACAGCCTCTGTTCTCTGATAATAGCAAAAGCTTGTCTCTTTAGAAGGTTGTACCTCTGCTCCCCAATAATAACCTTGCTAATTGTATAGTGCTGTATACAGTGGAAAGATTTTTCCTGAGCCCGCAGGGAACTGGTGCTGTGAAGCATGAGATTTGATTAGCCTTATTATCTTAGCTTGCCCAGTTACCAATGTTGTAAGCTGCCATGAAATTATCCACCCCTTTTAAAAATAAAGCCATACTATTTGTCTTCATTATCTCCTCCCGTGGAGTTGAATTCCACATGCAAACAGACCTCAGAGATGAAAATAGCACAGGAATTAGACATATAGCCTTTTAACTCTGTAGGTGCCGTTTTGTTTCATTCTTTCATATTACCTTCACATTCAATCATCATTCTCCTAATTATTGCGGTTTTGATCACCCACCCCTAAAAGAAAGCTGGGTTTATTTTACCATCAATGTTTGTAATCATTTTCATGATCTTTTAATGAGTTCCTCCGAGATAGCTTGGAAAATTGTGTCGTTTCTTGGAGATTTTGCTGTGTTTGCTGGATCATTTTTTAAAATCTTCAACAATGTCTTGTGTACAGACACAAAATCAAACTGTGCACCAAAAATAAATAAAAGCACTAATAACAAATAAAAATCCCCCGTTTCTTTGGCGCAAAGAACTTCATAAAAAATATCTTGGGTAGCGTGCCAGTGGATACATAAGCAAGTTACCATCAGATGATTCCCAAATGGTGATAAACACGGTAAAGAAGCTGATTGTCGTAAGTGTGAAAAGGGTGACTTCACTCAAAAGAAGCTCTCCTGCGAGTACATCTCTTCATTTCATCATTAAAACAGTCACCAGAACAGTGACAGAGAATTCAGAATTCAGATTCAGAGTTCTACAGAGCGTGAGACAAAAAAAATAAAAAGAAATAAAGAAATCGGCATAATTGACACCAGGCAGCAGATAATTCCTCCACTATTGTGACAGTGCTGGTGGTGATTACAGGGTTTGCTTTCCATGCATACAACCGGAACTGTAAAGGGACTGAAAACCACATCATCCTCCTTCCCACATTCCGTATCCTGCAGTGTCTGCTCCTTTAACTCCTCTAAAATCAGGGTAGGAAACCCAGCAAAACCAAAACACCCTGGATCAAGCCCTCTGTCTTGCTACTTGCAGCACCAGCAGAAAGCTATCACAACATTAGCCACCCTCGTAGCTGCAGCTTTGCAAAAAGGAGCAGCAGGCTTCATAATAAAAGAAACCCTTTGCTTGAGTGAGATCTGTATCATCAAAGGCAGAGTTCAAAGCTCTGTGGAGTCGTAAACTCCAGTTCTAGTGAGTGCTAATCAATCAGCCCAAAAGTATGAGGGCTGGAGCTACCCTATCATACAGGCTTTATGCTCCCTGAATCCTGTGACTCGACAGACACTGAGATAATCCATGGCATAAAGAAACTCAGTTTTGGCACTATTCTAACTTATGCCTAGCCGATCATGGTCACTAGCCAGAAATTGCTGGGACATAAGTCAGCCCTGGCCAGGTCCCCATCTTCTCTGCCCTAAACTGGGAACAGCATGAGGTTTGGCTGAAGTGCAGTAATTGCCCATTAAACAGATAAAAGAGATTTACAGTCATTTTTCCGCTGTGGGAATGGTGCAAAGCTCTCAGGTTGAACAGGACGAGCAGGGTCCTAAGGACCATCCCTGCACAGGGGATGCCGCTATGAGCGGCACGTGAACATAGGTAGTAAAGAGCCAAAAGGAGGTGGTAATTCCCGCCGGAAGGTAAAAATCAATTTCCAAATTCTTCTCCAAACAGTCCATCTCTATTTCCTCCCTGACCCTAATGGGTCAAATGGATTAAACAGTGGGCAAAAAATGGTGTGCGAGCATTTGGGACACATTCCCTGGAGGGCTTTAATAGCTAAATAGCAGCTGCGGAGGCCAGAATGGAAGATGTTCAAAGGGCTGTGGAGCTGTAAAAGTACTTTGTATTTAGATATTTTTGTTACAGCCAGAAACAGGCTCTCATGTTTCACAGGTTTGCATTCAAGCTTTGAGTAGAACGCCAATAAGGAACCTCTAAGTTTTGCAGTGAAGCAATTTTCTTTCATTGGCCACTAAGGTAAAGTCAGGATATCGTGAAAGGTGTCAGCATAAATTGCTACAACTCTTTCTCCTTAATAGAATAATGCTCAGTCTCCGCAAATGCAGGGACTGTAAGAGAAGTCAACGAGATGCTGAGTTGTGAAATACACGATGAGATGACATTTATGTGTTTTGTGGCTCCGGTTCAAAAGATTTTCCATTAGAACATCACAAAGAAATAAGCGTGGGGCAAAGGAGAAAGAATGATCCGGAGTTATTTTTTGGGGAGTGAAGATTTTCTGTGCCTGTCAGTTTTTCCATTGTAGCTGCAGGGGTTCAAGCACCGAAAGGGTGGTAGAGGTCATTATGTAGCTTAGAGTCCCTCATGCCATTTTAAGTTTCCTTTCAGTTTAATAAGGAAAAGATAACTGCTTGTGAAGCAAATTACCAAAAATACGTTCAATTTGGACTGTTTGACTAAGAAATTGCAGGAGGGCTGTAAGCTCTTTGGACCCGGGGATGCATAATTTCACATGCTTGTGAAGCTCTCAGCACAGGGTAGCTACTGCAACTTGAAGAGTAAGTAAAAATAATTCCTGAAGGAATTTTACACGCTGGTTTTCTAAGGTGAGGTCCACAAGATCTTATTTACTTGATGCAACTTTATTGGTCAATCTGAGAAAGGTTTTTTCACCTGCTGGTTGCTGTTGCACGGGTTCTTTAATTACATCCATCATATATATAAGCTGCTTTTTTTTGATGCCTTTGGTTGCATAAAAATCAGCTTGTTTGGTAGGAGAGCACAATCTGAACCACCCATTACACTGAAAATTGGTAACGGGTGGATTTTCTGTTCAAACTCTGCACTCGCATAGCTGTGGCTTTTCTGCAGTGGCTCCCAAAGGAGAAGGCAGTGTGAACTGCGGGCAGCTTGCTGTGAAGGGTTAGCGTGTCACGCGAGGCCGTCAGGTGTTCTTCAAACAGCCAAGGGAAGCACATCGCAGCCAAACCGCACACTCGGATTCCAGACACTTCGCGGAAGTCAGTACGAGAAGGAAAAGGTGACTGAAAACAAGCTGAAGAATGAGGGATTGTTTTGGATATGAGCGTTTTCTTTTCTTGAGCAAATTTTGCCCTTAGATAAAAACCAAGAGAAATCCGCCTTTAGTTGAAGCGAAAATTCCGCGTGCAGGACTGAGTGTGTGCAACCCAAATTTCCCTAAGTCCAAGAGCACCCGGCAGCGAGAGCCCCTGCAGGGGCAGGAAGCGAAAGCTCCTCTATTACCACTGCTCGGAGGAAACGAAATGTTTGAAGCAAGCAGTGACCCGGAGTGCGGCAAACCCGCTTTTACCGTGTTGTTTCCACCCCAGCGGTGTCGCGGGTGATTAGCAGCGGGAGGAGCTCCCCCCGGCTCCCCTTTCCCCCCC
>VWZF01004461.1:1948304-2127042 GCA_013396755.1 Sclerurus mexicanus | reverse complement strand
GCCCACCCTCCCCCACCGCCTCTCTTTCCCGGTATTTTCTCTCCTCCTGGAGATTATCGGGTTTCCCGCCCCTCCCTCTCGGGATCCTCCGCCTCCCCGCTCCGGGGGGATTATCTCCCCCGTCTCTGCCGGATTATCCCCCGGCTCGCCCTGCCCGCCCCCCGCCTGTGCTGCTCCGCAGCCTCGCCCCCCGGCGATCAGCTCCGCTCCCTCCGGGGCGATTCTGCCCCTCCTGCTCCCTGCCCGGCCTGTCCCTGCCTGCTCCCGGCCGAGGAAGTCAGCCCTCCGCTTCCGTCCGCCGCCGGGGAAGGGGGCGAGGATGTGGCTGTGACCGGGTGGGCAGGAGCCCCCGGCGGTGCCGCCGCCCCCGGGTCACGGCACGGGTACCGCAGGCAGGTGGGTGCGGGCGCTGGGAGGGGATGCGCGGAGCTTGCGGCGGAGTTCAGCCCGTGGCACCGTGCTCCCCGTGCAGGGAAAGATCCGCGCCCTTCCCGCGGTGTTACAGCTGATGGAGGTGGAGGAGAGCCGGTCTGGAGCGGTGTTTTAAAAAGGCGTGCGTGGCTGGTGGTAGAGACCGCACGGGGGAAAAAAGCCAACAGCCTTCGAGTTTCTTTGAGGAAGGTACAGCGTACAGGAGTAACATTGTAAGTGGGAGGGTGCGTGGTTGACATTGCTGCTGTCCGGGGGTCAGAGCTGACTCGGACAGCCTCTGTCTTGGCTTGCAAGGCAGCTGGCTCAGGCTATTGCTCGGTGGCGAGGAGGAAAAAGGCAGGTTCCTTTTGCTGAGTCTGATCCTGAGGTGGTTCATTGCCATCAACATGCTGGCAGAGGGAAAAATCAGTGTGCTCCTAAAGCAGAGGGGGAAGGTTCATCCCTTGTGTATTTGCCTGCTGTGTAGGTTAGATCAATCTCTTTTTGTAACCCCTAGTCTTCGTGCTGGAGAAGCATTGCAGATCTTCTGGCCATCTTGCAGCACAAGGCCCAGCGTTATATCCATTAAACTTCTCCCACTTGGCTTGGAGAGGAGGAGAGGCTGTGAGAAATTGTAGAGAGGCTGGGCAGCTATAAATAGATGTCAGACTAGAGAAGGCTTTGAAATTTTAGCATGCTGCTTCTGAACAGATAGTGTCTGTTAAACTGGTTGGTTTGACACCAGCATCGGAAGGTTTCCTTTTATTTCGGCTGAGGTGGTTGGCTTTTCACACTTTGTCATGTAGCTGGGCCATACAACATCTGCCAAAAGATCCTTTTTCAAAAGGACATAGGCAAAATTCACATTTACATAAAGTGCTGATAACTGGAGTCTAGTTTGAGCTCAATTAAATGTGAATTTTAAAGGATCCTTCAGAGAAATCTTTAGTTTCTTCTTCACTCCCTTGAAATGCTTGGAAATGATGATGCTCTCCTTAATTTTCTCTCAAAGTATTGCACCATATAGTTTACTGGAGGTCCGTGTTGCTGTGAAAAATCTGCAGTACTGAGGTATGGTGTCATAATGCTGGTTGCATTGTTAGGTTTTTACTTTGTTGTTGAGGTTTTGGAGGTTTTTTTGCTTCTTTTTTTTTTTAATGGAGTCTTTGATGTCTAACCAAAAGTGTGAATATTCAGCTTCTTTGCATTCCGAGGGCTTGCATTTGTTTTAGATCCTATGGATCACTGCTCTTTGCTCTTTCAGCCTGTCTTGTCAAGAACTAATTAGTATGGAAATTATTGACAAGAATACTGTACTAGCTCTGTGGAATGGTGTCCGTTCTGCTGCTGTGTTAGTGAGCTAACTGCATACTGAAAGTCTGTAAAATGATTGAAAAACTGTTGCACCTTAAGTGCAATTGGACCTTTCTTGAACTACCTCTTGTGCCTTTTTTTACCTTAAAAAAGAGAATTAATTGGATTAAGGTAAGATTGGAAGCTATTAACTTAAGTAATTGTTTTGGTTTTATTTTTTGTTTTTAATATAAGAAAAATAGGAAAGGAAGTAATGGCTGGCTAATATGAAGGCTGATAGAGAAGATGAATGTCTGCAAGAACCCTGACTTTTAGGACATTTCTTATTTAAAGCATAAAATTTTAATCTCCTCATCTTTTTCTGAATTCACGTGCACGCAAACCTCAGGGAGGTAGAAAGGAACAGCAATCTCTGCAATAGAGCTGTCTTTGGCCAGCATCAAGCTCCAGCTTGCCCTAAGGTCCTTGTGTTGGGTATTTCTATGTGCAGAAACAAAGATCTGAAGTAAACTTTATAGGACCACAATGACAAGCAAAAGACTCTTTAGTGTGTCTTCGTACAGTGACTCAGTCCCCGAATCATTGTTATTCTAAATGTATTTGTTTGTAGAAATTACTTACAGTTTGAATGCAATTTTATGAAAGTTCAGTGTCCTCCTTTAAACCCATGCTTTCTGCTGTAGTTACAGGTGATTTAAAGTTCTCATTCGATGTGACTGTCCCAGGCTTGTTACTGCCCTTTGATGCTCTGTGCTGGACACTGCTCTCTAGATCAGTGAGTCTTTTCTTTATGCTGTAGAAAAAGGGGGAGGATTTTCTTCTACTTAAGAGACAAATATGCACTTGAAATGGTGATAGTATTTGCAGTTGTACTTTAGGTGTTGCAGTCTCCATTGGTGTGAAATGAATTATACTGTCTCAAGATTTGAAAAGGTAAAAAACTCACATAAGGTTAAATAAAATGCCATGATTTGTCTTGTGTTTAAGGTAAAAATGGATAAAAGGTGGAATGGATTGGTCTGGCTCGCGTGGTGAAAACCTGACCTTTTAGAAGCATCCTGCAACTGGAGGGGCACAAACACTATTGGCCTTAGTTGTGTGGAAGTGTGAAGTAGAATATGATGGCAGGGTTAAGAGTGAGTCTGTCAGAGGGAAAGTGGTTTTACCGTCCACCACAAGAGAAGAAGTTTATAGAGGGTCCTGGAAAAGAGTGAGCTTAGTTCAGGCTGACGTGTGAGAGACGGGCTGAAATACAGGTGTGCTGGTCACAAATGCTGTTAGAGGGCTTATCTGATTCCATGGTCATGACCATTTGCAGTTGGATCTCACTATAGAACTGTTCAATATACTGAGGATGCATCATATTAACAACCATTCTGTGGATTTTACACATAACTTATTTAAAGAACTCGCTCTAATATTAGTGTCCAGGTCTCACGAAGGCATAGTAGAAATTAACAAGATGCTGAAGATGAATATTTCAGATTTACTAGCAAAAAGTGTTAAGATGTTACTTATATATGTTTTTAAGAGTATTGATTAGTTTTGCATTTTGACAGGCAACTCTTTGAGTAGGGACTTTGTGAAATCCATGCTGACTGCAGGGAATGGCAGTGGTTTCTGCAAACTTGTGTTTGGGAGAGGGGGACATGGCACATGAGGACACGTGTCACACATAAATTCTTCACGTCTTACACAAAAATGATTGCTCTTTTGCTTACCCATATCCCAAAGGTTCAAATTACTGTTTCAGTTAAATTCACTTTTCCAGTAGGTGGAGACACAACTGTTGATTTCAAGTAAGCTTAAGCTTTTATTTTTTGATTGCAAACTTTTTGTCAGGGCAGTTGAAATAATGAAAATTAGGATATAAGAAAAGGTTTAAATTTTTATTTTAAGATAGTTCATTTAAGCCTCTTTTACTGAAATAGTGTTGAAAGATGTTTCTGGAAAAAGAGTGGCTACTCCGATAGTTTGGTTTTAATTTTCTAATTAAAGCCTTATCTCCACCCACTGGTCAAATGTGCATTAATGAAAAGTGAAAGTGATACCTTTCTAAATATCTGAACACAGGATGGAGGAAAGTAGATGGAGGGTAAATAGACTAAGGGTAAAATGTCTGGGTAAAGTTTTTTCATAAGACTAGTGGCGCAGTGTAGGGGAGCACCTAAGTAAATCAGCAGGGGAATAAAAGAAAAATGTATCAGCCATTCTAACTGTGTTATTCAATTCCTCGATAATTTGTTTAAAAAAAATACTTGCTTTCATGTTCATTCATTAGTTGTGCAGGGATCTGCATGTAGGTATCATATGAGAGGTTTTGTGTGTAAAATATATCAGCAACTTTTTATGTGATGTTGATTTATTTTTTTAACAAGTCAGTGGGCCAATTGGTAAGTCACCCTTCGTGTCTCTTGTTAAAATTCCACCCCATGCCTTTCCCAATCCTCTGTTGAAGTTTACAGAAGTCTTTTTGGCAAGATGAAACTGCTTATGCAGCAGAAGTTCTGAAACTGGGAAGGCAAACTATAGTCTAGTGAATGAAGTGAGAGACAAGTTTTATTTCTCCTTTCCAAGCACTTCTGGCTTACTGTATTGTGAGCTTTTGTGCTGTAGCAAAGCACAGTGTTGCTGGACACAAATTGCTTGAACAATACTAAGTTTGCTGTAGTCACGCAGCTGCTTGCAGTTTTACATGCACCTTTTGGGTTACTGGAAGGAGGTGTAATTAACAATTTAAAGTTCAGTTTACGCGTTCTTTGGTAAAGAATGTGAGGGCAGGGAGAAGTCAGTAAATGAAACGTAATGTTCATGGAGTGTGGCAGTGCAGTCATCTGAACTCAAATCGGGCAGACAGTTGTGCTTCCCAGAGCTACTGGCACGGCTTTGCCTCTAACACTAGGCTGGGTACGCAACAGCAAAATGGGATGAGCACCGCTTGGTTTGGTCACTTCTGACCAGGGAAGCTCCTTTATATAGATTTAATCTGTGCAGTATTTAAACAATGTTCAGAAGCATGTTGCTTGACGTAGTTGGCATTTGTCATATGTGATCTTTCCTCAGAGGACAAACTCTGTGTGTGCGCTGCTACGTGTGGTATTTAAAGCTGTGCTCAAGTGAGGCTTATTTATGAGGTGGAACTCTGGTGATACTCGGGCTGGCTCTGTGATTTTTGTTTCATTCTTTCATAGCTTTCTGCGGGGTGGTCCACTTGCTGCATGGATATTTAACCTTGATGTTAGCCCGTTGTGTGAGAGGAGTTGTCCATTGTTGGCTCTGTGATGGTCTTAGAGGTGTCTTGGCTCAAGAGGGATCAAATGGACGTGCTACCTTTTTGGGAAGCAAGATAAACTGGTAACCATTGTTGCTGGGTTTTAAGCAGTACTTCTGTAACATTAGCTGGTCACACAGTGGTAATGACTGTGCTTGAGTTGC
This sequence comes from Sclerurus mexicanus, assembly GCA_013396755.1. NCBI lineage: Eukaryota > Metazoa > Chordata > Aves > Passeriformes > Furnariidae > Sclerurus > Sclerurus mexicanus. The sequence goes on along the minus strand of VWZF01004461.1, from coordinate 2,121,882 downwards.
TCCAGCTGATGATTGTGAACCCTTGTCCTGCTGCTGCTGCCTGCAGGGATCACACCTGCTTCTTGTTACCACTGGTAGAAGGGAGAAACGTTTGGGTAGTTTTGAGGGCAGGTTGTAAATACAGTAGAGAGAAATGGGGGGAAAGGGGTAGGAGAGCACGGAAGAGTTGGCAGTGGAATTATCTCATGAGTTGGACGCATAATTCAGTAGGAAAAACCCTGTCCATCTGTCCGTGCGTCTGTACCTCCACCACCATTCCCCCGCTTAGCTCCCAAGAGGTTGATCCTCAGGATGAGGCATTGCTAGAAATCCTGCTGTTTGGCTGGGAGAAACACACATCAGGGTGTGTACACTGATGAGAAGGGTGAGAGGATTTGGATGTTGTTCAAAGGTGCAGAGAGGTGCTTCGTGCTTAAAGCTCTCCAAGCGTGGAGCCCGAGCGCGCCGGGTCTCCCCAGAAAGGTGGCTCGAGCGCGCCCTCCAGTGGCCACACCGGGAAGCGGCACTGGGGGCGCCCGGGGCGGCCGGCGGTAAGTGGGTAAATACATTAAAAAAAAATAAATCTATAGCCAAAACGTGATGCAGTTAGAAATCTTGCTCTTGTAGTTGGATCAAAAAGTGACTCTCCCATCCGGTAGTCTATCAGTTGAGGAGATCGGTGCAGTCTCTTTGCTAGAGCTGTTTGTGTTGTCGCCTGGAAGCCTGCAAGTTTACTGCTGAATGGAGTTTATTAGCTATGAATTGAAGCGTGCACATTTAACTGTCAAATCTTGGCAAGAGCTCTGCGAACAGCACAGACTAACCAGGCAGCAGCAGAACGAAATGCGTAGTTCCTACCAAGTTTACCGTACAGTTGTCAGTTTTAGGTCAGATTCCATGCTGTTCAGGAACGCAGCAGGGGCCTTTTGAAGGAACAACTTCATTGGTACTAATGAGTAGGAAATGGAAAGGAGAAGGGTGGACTGCTCAGCAGCTGGACTTCTAATAAAGTGGAAGGTCTCAAGGTGTATTGTCATAAGGAATTGGACATTTCTAAGGTAACTGAATGCTTCACAGATGATTGGAAGTTTCTAGTATTGTTTTAATTTGTTTCTTTTTAACTGTTCAAAACTTGAGCTTTTGGCTTCTACTAGAGATAGTTTATTTTTAGGCAAGACGTCAGGTTAGGCCTTGTTTGACCATACACCTTGTTTCTCCATAAAGCCACCAAACTATTTTGAGATAGTTTTGTATCACAGTGAGACTGTCAGAATTGTAGTGTTAGGTCTTCCTGTTAACTGGAGTTGTTGAAATAAAACACTTCATGAAGTATGTTTGAGCTCATAAGAATATAGTGTTTGGTTTTCTTTTCTAAGTAATCTTGTTTGTAAGGTACTGACAAAAACCTGCGTAGAGAAACTTTCAGTGTAACCAGTAGGAATTCTTTCTTTAGAGTTATAAGAATTAGTGTAATTACAAATTTGGCAAGAAGCAGTTGTATAAAAAGTTCCAGAGCAGTCTGCTACTTAGCTTAGAAAGTATGGGGACTATACAGAGAAGTGCAACTGTATATCTGTTCATACTTGACATCTGGTGTGATACAGTCATACCAGTTACACATGCCTGTTTACCACCACCAGCGAGAAAGATCATTATACAGAATGTGTGCTTTTGTACACAAAGTTCTTTCCTCAGTATGTATGTCATTATGAGGGTTTTACACATTTCAAGTAATAATACAAAAATAAAATCCCTTGGGCCTCCCTACCACAGGCATAAGTGATTTTACTTTACAAATATAATTACTGTACTTCCAGAAGGTAATCTCTCTGGACAGCTATAGACTAGTTTGAATTAGATTACTCTGGTTTTGTCTCCAGGGTGAGTTAATACATTGAGTTTTATTTTTCTGTAATTACTTGAAAATTCAGATCACTTCTAATGCTTGCCATTCTTCCGTATCACTAGATTGGGAGAGCTAAGAATATTTGCATTTGAAAGGTTAACCTTAACTTTTTTTCACCTGTAGCTTTATTTCTTTCAGGTAGGTATCTGCTCTACTCCTCAGCTTCATATGCCTTACATTGTATTAATTTAGTCTCAGTTGCAGAGTTTCTTAATTTGGAAATACTGGAAATATTTACTTAATAAGCAGAGAGTAAGCACACTATCTTTCAGCTGTGACATTTAACCAAGTCTAGCTAGAGCAATGTTTTTGTTAAATCTGTATTTCCAGACTTCTGCATTTGCAAATCCTTCAAGTAGTTTGGCAGTAAGCAGCATGAATAAAATAAGTTACTACTTTTACTTCTATTGCAAAATCCTGGGACAGAAAGTCGGTCAGTGTGAAAAAAACAGAGGAGCTGAGTCAGTCGTGGGAGATAGTCAAGAAAATGTTTTTCCCATTTTCTTCATGAACTTCAGCAGGAAGTGCAAATCTCTGGATAGATGACTGTGGAGCACGGTGTGACACTAATTCCAAAATGCAAATGCTTTTATGGAAATGACTTGGTTCTATTTGGATTTTACTTTAAAAAGTAGCAGTGCACTTAAGCATTAACCGAGAGAAATCTCCAGAGATGAATTTGTAAGTGGACATCATTGTTTGATAATATAGTGCTGCTTTGAAATAGACAGAAGGCAATCTTTAGTGTTTTGAGGTCTCAGGACACGATTTCCTGTTTGTGTTGAATACAGGACTAGCCAGGATATCTGTAGAGACAGTTCATTTTAGTTCTGTAGTTGGCATCTGGTGTCCAAGTACAGGAGTGTTATATACTAATGCAAGCTTTGTTTAATACAGAGTTAAAGGATAAAGCTTGTTACTTCCATTGTCACTGAAGTCCTACAGCCTAGCCACATAACATGAGTCCATTGAAAACCTGAAAGTATTCGGGTGCTCTTTAGTACAGTAGGTTTTCAAATAATAAGACCTGTCATTGAGTCAAACTGAAGGTCCTTCTAACTGCTTTTTTTCAGCATGCAGTGCAGCTTCTGAAACCATTCAGAATCTATCAGGAGCTCCTGTTAACATTATCTCTGAGCAGATTTTCAAGGAGGCAGAAGACACGGATGTCTCTTGATGAGAAGGAGCTGGAGTCAGAAAATTTAGTGTCTGGATAGCCTTAAATTCAGCTTCCAGATAGGGATGAAGAAGCATAAAATGGTCCCCGAGTGCCTAGGCATCATTATCCAAAATCTGGTGAAGAATTTCATTGTGCTAATCTGCAACAGTGTCAGAATCCAAAATTTAATGCGTTGTTCATGACTAAAATAACATCTTATGTAAATGCCCTGGGCCTGCACATTAACAGCTTCCAAAAAGATCTGATAGCTTTGCAGAGGGGATTGAAAACTAAGACAGCGGAACGAGTGATAATGCTAAAGGTGTAAGACTTGAAGGTCTCTAGAAAGTCCATCCCTTTGTAAACAACACTTGCCACCCTTTCTCTTTCAGTGCTTTTCCACAAGTCATTAGGGAGCCAGTATAAATGCAAGAGGATGAGCTACAATACCAGACACAGGTTAGCAGCTCTAGGTATTATGGCTGCCTGTAAGAAAAAGACTCCTATTCCCTAATACTGCAGTGAAGAAAGACCTTGCATCAGGATCTTTCTCGTGTTTGATGTGATCTTGCTCTGTGTTAAGGTATTACCTCTTTGAGCGGAACAGGGTTGTTTAACAGTAATGAGTTGGGAGTGGCAGTCAGTCCTTTAAATGCTCTTTAAATGATAATTAGTTTTATTTTGTTTGTATGTGTGCGCATGACTGTACACATATATATACACATAAGTAAAAAGAGGGAATTTTTAATAAAACATAGTATTTTATATGTATGTATTAAGATGTATGTGTGTATGTGAAAAGGACACTTGTCTGTAAACAGGAAGCCCAGCATCTGTGAGCTGTCTAGGAAAGTATAAAAACAAAGTAAGCATACGTGACATTTTCCCCAGGTAATCTCCCAGAGTCTGGCTAACGTTTAACTTGAAGATTTTTTGAACCAAATTAGGTTTATGGATTGTTTATGTCATTTGTGTTGTGTGCTTTTGCTATTCAGGATCCTTCCATTTCAAAGCTACTCTCAGCTTTCTAATGGACTAGTATTCCTACGTAAATTGCTACTGTGCACTAGAGATCTGTTTGATTAAACATGAGAAACTCTTATCCTTGGATTGGATTACTGTTTAGTTTCTTTAAATAATTGACATGGGTTTTCACTGAAGTGCTTGATAACTGAGACGTGATATGTGTATCATTGTAGCCTACTGTGAAGATTGAGCCAGTACTAGTTCTTGTTTTGGTAACAGAGCTGGTGGCAAGTTTGCAGCAGATTAATGATTACCCATATATTAGTTTAGGAAGCACGTCAGACTGATCAGGATACCCACAGATTGTTCTTTGGTTGGCCATTGCTCCATTCTGCCTAATGATGTGTCCAGGTGAAACAGCAGAAATGGATGTTTAGCCTCCAAACACTGGAGCCTGTGTGCCTGTTTACATATTTACCTGCTCTCCAGAGACCTGACTGCTGCTGGCACCTGTGTGAGGTGGACCTTGCCTTGGCCAAGATCCTAGTGTCGCTCTAAAGGTTCTTCTACTTTCTACTTTCAGTGTGGGGTTTTAATAAAAAAAAAAAATACAGATTGATGGGACTGAAGGGTGAACGTTATAATAGTTTGAATTTTGGGTTGGTTGGTCACTGAGCACTTTGAACTTACATGTCTGTGCTGATAACGGGTGTTCATTTGAAGCTAAAGGGAAGACTTATGGATTAGCAATGGAAATTCTCTTTCAAGGTAGACTGACAGTATAGCATCCTGTACCTGGCAACATCTTCAACTGATCTGTGGAAATGCATAGGTAATAAGGAAACAGATCACTGTTTCAGATTGCTGTGATTAGGAAACATTCTTCCTAAAGTCCCTCTTCACATTGTACTGGATCTGTACTCAGAATTGGGAATAAACTGTAGTAACTGGCTCATCTTTCACTTACTTCAGTCATTCTACAGGTAGCTAGCAGTTTATTATACTCAGTATCACTTGGAAAACACTTCCAAGTTTGCAGTCATAAGCAAAGACTTTAAAGCTTCTAGATCCTGTCCTCTGATGCCAGTGAGAAGGATGGATTTGGGAGTTCTAGACCACCTTGTGCTAACAGTCAATAGGAGATAGATGTGTTTTGTTCAGTGAAATCAGCTTGATGTGAGATCTTAGAAGCCAAGCAGTGATTTCCATGCAGAATAATGGTGTAGTGCTATAGTTTCTACTACCTATTGGAAATGTGGTGTCAAGGACTCAGATGTACAGAGCTCTTTCCTCTTACTTTTCAGCCTGTCATCTTTTCACTTGTTGGTCAAAATCAAGGTTCTCATGTTTGATCCCTTCATCAGTCAGTTGAAGAGGCGATAAAGAAGCACTGTCCCAATAGAATTTTCTAAAAAAGTTTTAAAAAAATACTCTTTCAAGGTGACTTTCCTATTACCTTTTAAGAAGTGTAATCACTGACAAACCCCTAGTTTGGCCTAAGTGGAATGTAGAAGCTCTCAGGCTTGACATAAGTTGAGAAGTATTTAAAAGTAAGAGCAGTTCCGTTACCAAGAATTTGATCTATGCTTTTTGAGGTGTTCTTTCTTTTGTGAGAAGAGATTTTGGTAGTGGTAGGTAAAACAAACAAATAATTATGTGTGGGGGTTTGGTGAATTTTTTTAAATTTAGTTTAGAAATAGTGCAACAGTGGAGTTCAGAAAAAATCGACTGACTTTTCTTATCCCAAGTTGCACCAGGTGAGCGGGTTTTCCTTATTATTGGTACATCTTGCTCAGAGAAGTGACATTGGTGTAGCTAACTTCTATTGTCAAAACCAGGTATAATAAGTGAGACTTGGTCAGACTTGTGTTTTCTCTTGCTGAGGAAGTAGATAATTCGGAAAAAAAATTGAGATAAAGTGCAGCATGCATGTATTTCTTATATAGAAATAGGAGAAAAAAGAGGAGTAAAATTTACCAGCTGTACATTGAATATTGTCTTTTCAAGTGATGCCCAAAAATACTCTTGTGCATCTGAAGATGTTGAATGCATCATAAATCTTAGCTAATATTATCTAGAATTGCTATACTCAGTTATCTGTGACCAAAATTAGAATCCTGCTAGAGCTTCTGTTACATAGTTTTTAGAGTTCATTGGGAGCTTCTGACTGAGCTAAAAAGATAAGGAAGGCAAAAGAAATGAGGAGTCGTGAGGATTCTAGATCCTGACCATCTTATTTTAAAATGGAATTTAAACATGTTAGAAAAACCTCCATATGCCTATAGCACAGGTTGTTTTTAATCGAACTACTCATTCTTTTTATGCAGCTAAGCTGCCATTTTGGTTCTAGTTTATGCTGTTTCTTAAGCATTTGGGTATACTTAGGAAACAGGAGGGGTACTTTCTTGGGAGAACAGAAAAAAGCAGTGAATGGAAGGATGGTGGAAAAAAATCTTGAGTATATATGAACCAATAGGTTAATCAAGAGTTACACTGTGTGACATTTCACAGTTTGTACTTAAGGAAATATATGCAAATACCTCTTGTCAGCCTATTTTGAGGGGATCTGAACATATAAACCTCTGAATGAGTCTTTCGTTCAAGTAGGTCACTTCCTTCCTTTTTGCTCTTTTTTTTTCTGGCATAATTCCCCAAGCCAACTTTAACAGATGCCTTAACTTTGAAGTCAAAGGGACTACTTACTTGCTTGCAGCTGAACATACAATTAAATGCTTTCCAATAGTATTGGAGCAAATTTCACTTCTCTAATACTGTCTAACCCAACTTTTTCAAAGGCAGCAGGCTGAAAGAGGAGCATGATGAGTGGCAAGTTGAATCTACCCAGCTTTGGGAACCTCCCTTTCTCATTAAGGAAGAAGCATAGTGTCATCTTCCAGGTAGAAGTGCCAGGCTCTGCACATGAAGTCAGGTGGACAGTCGCATTTGAACACCCCTTCCAGCATGGTGTAAGCACCATGTTTTGGTGTAAGCACCATTTTAGTGCTAGACCATGTACAAAAATGACAGACCAGGTGTGGTTTCCTAGGCCATCAGCTGGAACGTATCATAAGACATTTCACACTTTTTCCTTCTGAGCCACTCCTTTTGCTATATCTAGTTTTTCTAACTTCATCATAATGTGCTGCCTGTTTTCCAGCCATTTTTTCCCTTTTCTTCAATAAATTTTCAAGTAATTCGCTATTAAATAAGTGTTTAGGACTTTAGTGTCTCAAACAAAACTTTACTTTTATTTCTGTGCTGGAGAGATGACCAACTTTTCTGTGTATGGTATGGTTTAAATTCTGGCTAAATGTTTTAAACAGTGATGTTGGGGTGTGTGCGCATGCAGGTGTTATGATTGGTGGCTGGTATAAATTGGAAATGTACAGAAAAAGATGACTGCAAAAAACCCTGTGAGAGATAATGTGACACCAAGATGATCTTGAATTTCTGCATCGCAGTGGTGATCGAACTCTTTTCCACCCCTTCCAAAATATAATCCAGCAAAAACTTTCAAAGGGTTCAAGTCAGTTTTCGGAGAGGCGTTTTTGTACAAAGTGTAAGAAGTGCCGTGTCTGTAAGTTTGTTTGGAATGCTCTTATTGTAGTGTGTGTCTTTTGTGGTTTCTGTTTCTCTTCCTCAGAAGTCATAGGACACTGTGTTTATTGGCTTTGCTGTTAGTGCTGCAGATTCAAGTGAAAATGGGGAAAACAGGAATGTCTCACATTCAGTTGCAGTGATATTTCCATACTTCAAATGTAGAGTAGAATCTTACAGCTCTGCTGCACTAGCAAATTTGTGCTGCACTGTGCACTTCTCATGTTGTCAGTCTTTGTGTGGTTTTGCTGTATCTATCATACAGAAAAATCTGTATCCACCTGTTCTAAGAAACCCCTGTGACTGAAGAGCAAGGCTGATAGAATTACTATACTGATTTATTTATTTTATTAAATCTTGAACTTAAGATAGTCTTCCTGATAATTTAAAATGAGACATCTGACATGTGCACATACAGCACTGTGTGAATGTTCTTGCATCACAAAAAGTTACCTGGTTAGATTCTGATATCTGTCTGGAACAAGAACTCTCTGCTGACTGATGGTCTTCGTTAAAGAATTAGGAAAACTGACAAACAGTGCTTTAGCTGTAAGTCTTTGGTATGTGTTCTTTAGGGGAAGGGGTCTACCGTATTCTGTTGTTAGGGTTCAAATGGATGAAAATATTTTTCAGTTTCCATTGAAGTTCCTGGTTTGCACACAAGACCAGGGAATTACAGGGCTTTTTGGTGTTCTCTGCTTTAACCTCTTTGATATGCTGACGATTCATTCATTAAGCACAGGAAGATCAGTTTTGAGCCCATGTGAAATTTATGTAATTGCATTGTGAATTTCAAGTGCTTAGAATGTATATGCAAAAACATACCTTGAGTCTATTTAATTCTCTGCCCTTTCAGCCATAATTTAATCCTATGTTAAGCCAACGTGATGCATACTTGATTCTATCTTTATCCTTCATAGCCCTTGATGCCCATTGTTCTGGACAGGGGGATAGTAATTAATTTGTGAAAAGAATTTTTCATCAGACACCTGGCTTCTTTTTTGAACTACTGGCAGGAGCTCATTCAAACCAGTCTCTCTGGTATTAAAAGGCAAGTGTTGATTCTTTGTGTTTGAAAGTTGGCTTGTCTGGGTCTGAACTTATGCTGAGAAGTGATGTGGTATTTAAATCCTGACACTGTGTTTGGGAAAAACAGAATCTGCCAGAGTTTCTGCAACTGAGAAAGCTTCTTTCCTGTTTCAACTGCTTCAGTCATTGAACACAAATTCCTTCTTATGGGATCAAGTGTGATTGCTGTTTTCTACCATGACAAGTTTCTGTAGAGAAATACTCGGTGCCATCAGTAAGCTTGATTTGTGGAAAAGTTATTATGTTAATGAAAATAAATACCTTTCCAAGCAATGTAGTATTATTATTGCTAAGGTCTTTCCAAACTGAGCATTCCAAAGGGAGTTTCAACATGAAGAGCTGATGCTTCTAATGGATCTCTCTACATGCAGACTAATTATAGCAGGTGGACCAGCAATCCAGTGAGTGCTTGCCAGACTGCTGGGCTAGTGCCTTTGTTAGTGTGCCACTGGATCTGTCCAGTGACAGGCGTTCTGACAGTCTACCTCCATGGGATTTACTTTTACTGGATCTGTTTCTTCAAGCTATTTTCCCCTCTTTCCTGGACGAAAAAGCAAGCTGAAGTCCAGTATGTGACCTTACAGTTTTGCACACACGTGTAGCTGACTGGCAGGATGTATGTAGCTGAGCTATCAGGTTCTGTTGATTTAGGGAAGTGCAAGCTTGGGCTGCTTAAAAACATCAGCTGCTCTTTGAGTCGAGACAGTCAGCCAGGTTCTGTCCTGAGTGCAGGACTTGTTCCTGCACCACATGACAAGTGGAATGTGTACGGATCTGCCGGGGACCATGTCAACAGACAGAAAAGTCTCTGAAAAGTTGTAGCAGAATACAGATTTCATTTGGGCTTTGGGCGTGTCTTCAGGAACAATGTAGCAGAAAAGGAACGAAATGTAGTTGGTTACTTGAAAAATAACTAAACAGGTTGATTTTCTTTCTACAAAGAGGAACTTGGATTTTCTGAAAATGCATTCTTAGACTATGTTTTGTTTCAGACCTTTCAAAATTCTGAGGAAGAATGGGGCCATTTGACTTCAGTGCTAAATTTGCTTGAGACAATGACTCTTTCATCTATTTCTTTCTACCTTGTGTGCTGCATAACCTCTCTGCTGAGCTAGGACTTATTTTCTCTGTTGCCAGTAGTTATGAATGCCATCAGTGTGGTTTCGACCTTGTAACACCCAGGGAGCCTTGGTATCTTAGTATTAAGGAAAAAGACATCACTGCCCTTTCAAGTTCTCTTGGAAACTTGAGGGGTAACTTCATGTTAAATTATTCCCCAATCTTAAAGCTAGTTGTGTCCGAAGAACCAATTTATCTGTAGGAGGTTACACTGCTCTCTTTTTATATTGCTTTTAGGCCCAATAGTCTTCTGGCAAAGAGGAATTTAATGGGGGATATAATAAGCAGAAACTACCATGGATGGGACTGACTGCTCTGAGAACTCACATAGTGTGATGAGGCAGTCCAGTCAACTGCTATGCTGAAGATGGTTGGCAAAGCAATTGCTCTATTCCAGGTCAGGACCCAGACTTCATAAACCTTCTTGTGGGAAAGCTGAAACATGGAATTATTTATCTATTGCAATGAAATTGCGAGGTTGGGGACAGAGAATCAGAGTGCCTAACCTACCATTTCTGATTGTACATGGAACGACTTTTAATAAGCTATTTTGGGAGTTCTCTCAAGTTCTTTTCTGTTGATAGCATTAGTATGTGGTTCTGGCTACTGATACCCAGGTAACTGAGCCTCAAAACTTGTGTGAATCTGAGAGGTTCTGTTGTCAAAGACCAGTGGGGTTCTTGATTGTGCCAGTATCTTCTGCTCTTCTCTGCTCCCACCCCTTTCTCTGAGACCCATCAACAGTGCGGGAAACAACAGAACAAAGGACTTGAGTGAAAACCAAGAAAATTGGCTTTTATTGTTTCAGCATAAATAGTTTGAAGAGAGTGTATGTCTGAACTGCTTTTAAGAAACAGCAATTGCAGTTTGAACTCAAGAAAGTTGTTATCTTAAAACTATTTCATTTTTTCCCCTCTGTAGACTCTCTCATGGTTCAGATGCAGTCAAAAAGTCAAGTCCCATCATGACCTTATTTTTGCAAGGAAAGACACTATAAAAGAGATCATGTAATAAGTAAAAGACATAGTTTTAGACATCTCTACTGTCAGATTTACAGCAATTTGCCCATCTCAGAAAATGATAAAAAGCCTTGACAGACATTATTCTTCACTGAGTTTTGCAGGGGTGTGAACTGTCTAAGAAGAAAAGTTCAGCTGTCTTTGCATTTGCCAGTACTTCTTTTGCGGGGGAAAAAAAACCCAAAAACAAACAACAAAAAAAAATTCCCCAAAACCCCGCAAAACAACCAAACCACATTTGAACTGAAAATGTGCAGAACTTGGCATGTGCAACAGTAATTGAGTGATTTGTGTAATGTGGGTGAGTGGAGCTATATACTTGAATAATTACTGCAATTAAAGAAGAGAAATAAACTGAAGTGAGATTACTGGTGGACAGTGTGAAACTCAAGGGCAACCAAGGCTTTCCAGAGAAAGAGTGGAAGGGAATGATGTTTAAAACTCAGGGTGTAATTAGAAAAATTGTAACTATTTGGTCACAAGTTATTCACTGTAAGCCTTTACTTAAAAGTTCTCTGGTTTTGTCTCAGTTGAGGTGTCATGGGTATGTGACGGAAAATTCAGGGGTTTCTAGGCAAAACTTAGTGAAACCAAACTTGGTATTTTAAGGAAATGGAGTAGAAAATTTCCAACATGTCAGTATGCATCACGTACGGTTTTGAAGATACCCTTTGCAGTGTCACTGCCCGTGCCCACCTTACACAACACAGGACACTGTCACTCAGGGTTTACAACAGCAAGTTGGAAATTAAAGTGAAAGCGGTGAACATTCAAAGTGGCAGTTGTCTTAAAAACATGATTCTTAATGCAAGCCTGCCCCAAGACCACTAGAAGAAACTCTTTTCCCCTGTTATTGTGCCTCGATATTCTTAAATTGAAATTAGATTTCCCACTTTTGATTAAGCATTTGCAATCATAAATAAATCCTGATAGTAGTTCGGAAGGTGAAACGTATGACTAAGGGCAGTGTGACTTCCTGCATGGAGTTTTCCATTTCCCTTCAAAATATGCATATCAATGTGATCCCTTTATCCTTTTTCAGGGTTCTTGAACATACGCTTCAAAGGACTAAAGGAGGGTGACTGCTGAGGATAATGAATAGGCAATTGTGTAAATCTTGACTGCGTTAAATTGAAAGAAGGGTTTAGAATAGAGTCTCTTAACTAGGGAAGGACAGAGGTGTAGCTTGAGCATTCCTGCGGGTCAAGTAAACATTTAACATGCCATCATGTTTTGCTATCTCTGTATCAAAGTACAAAGGTTTTATGTGGTATTTTTTCACTGTTTAGAAACATCAACAGTGTTGTTCTGCAAACAAATTTGGAAATGCCATTTTCTGTCCATTACAGCCTACTAACGTTCTAAGTGTGTTTTGGAAATTTTCTTTATAGGTAAAGGTTTAGCTGTGTCCTTAGAATAAACAAGAACTGTGTCGTATGAAAAGGGTAGTGAAGGAAAGATTTTTCTCTTTTGCTGTTGCAAGTCACCCTGAACTATAACATCATTAATTTAACGAATTGCTTTTATTGTTTCCCAGTAAGTTTTAGGCAGAGGTGGAGAGTGCTTGCACGAGAGAGATTAGTGTAGAGGAAGGGGGAGCGTTAGAGTTTAGGGATGAACTTCAAATGAAACTCCTGGAAAATGATCATGTAAAAGTGAAAACTGAGGTTCTGGGAGAGAGGTAATTTAATTTAAATTTTGCAGATTTACTCCCATCTTAAATTTTTCACCTTCAAACTGAGATGCAGTGGAAAATTGAGTGAAATGAAGCAGACTCTGAACTGAAAACTTCCTTATCGAAGTTTTGCATGGTGACTATTTTTCCTTCTCTAGAAAAATGGGCTAGATATAATAATAATATAATCAAATATGTTTTTCATTCTTAATTAAAGAATATGTTAAGATATTCTAAATATTTTCTAAAGTGCTTTAATTTACTTTGTGCTCCAGAAAGCTGCCTTATATTTCTGTTTTCTGCATCTAAATTTATGGAGCAATTTTCAAATGTTTGTGTAGCATCTGTAATAAACCTTGAAAATATTTTTAGGCCTGCATTGGTACAGATCTAATTATATACTCCAGTGTTTCGGGTTGGAAAGGATAATTTAATAAATACATCGCAGTAACAGAAGCCTGAAATAGGGCATGGATGAAATGTTAATGTATGCATGTGGCATGTTAGAAGGGCATAGGTGTAGTTTTTGGAGTGGCTGAATCATAATGGAACAATCAGATTTTGAAAGTGCTGTGTTTGGATGCTTTCATTTAGAAAAGGGTTCTGCTGTTGTTATGAAATAAGTCTGAGAATGTGTTATAATACAGCCTTACTTCACTTGATATCGAAACTCATCTTCATAAAATTCCTTATTGTTAGAATTCCTCAGTGTTTCCTACACTTAACGCTGTAGAAGGAAGTTGTGTTAAAAGCAACAGTAGTATCTGGATGATGTGTTGTTTCTGGGGGATTTTGTTGTCTAAGCATTTTCACTGAAGCAAAAGAGGATCAAAACCAAAGTGCCAGAAACTGATTTGAAGCCTGAAGTAATAGTAGTAGACAAAATACACATGTAGTGTTTTCACTGAAGAAAGAGGACACTTTGTTCAGCTGCAAATTTAAGGTTTGGGGAAGAGTGAGGTTCAAAGTGATCTATACTGTTTTGTGACAGACCAGTAGATTGAGCTGACAGTAGAATATGACTGTAAGAAGGACAAAATAGATCTTATTATCTATCTGTATCATTAGAAAGGGTATCATTATTAATGGTGTCAGGCAAGGCACTCATGAGACACTTGTCTAAAGTGTTTTGCACAGTTCTGGTTGTCTGTGTTGAAAAAAGGTGCAGACTGGAGAGGTACAGAGGGAGCCTTGCCAGGCTTGCTTCTTTCCTGCTCACTATAGGAAAGGAGAAATTGCCCTCTGTAGGGCAGAAAATTGCCCTCTTTAGGTTAGAAGAGTGAAAACTGAGGCATTGTTTGCTAGATATAAAAAAAGACTGGTTTAAGAACAGAGACCAGAAAGAATTGTTAAAGCTTGGTTTCCTATTAACCAAGATGAAGGAAACGCCCAGGTATCTGAAGTGTGGACAGTGTTGAGTCATCAAGTGCTTTCAGATGGAAGGATACAAGTACCCCTCAGGTGCAAACTGCAGTGGCACCAGCAACATCTCCAGTACTCAGATTCATCATGGGTCTCTGGAGGTGCAGCGTTGTTATTTTACTATACTTTTGGGATGTCTAATTTTGTTTATTAGAAGTACCTTGTCTTGTTTGCAGATGCGCACAACCTTACAAATTGTCTCTGTGAGTAATGTTCTGAGCCACGACATTTATACTGACAGTAGAGTGTGTTACAACCTTTGTGTGAATTTTAGCTTTCTTCTTTGACTCTGCCTGCCTAGTGTTCCTAGATGAAAGTGAAAATGGTTGGAAAAACATGTTCGTAGTAGAACTTGAACCAGTTGCTGTTGAGGCACCTGGTCTCAAGTGAGGCACATCATGCAGCTTGCCTTTATCCAATATGACATTGTTGACTGGAGACCAGAAACAAGTTGCAAGCATGTAATACTTGGAGTGGAATTCTGCCTTCCCGTTGGAAGGGTGTTCATTATTTTCTCTTCAGGTCTAATTTTTGGACTTGTGTGAAGAAGGGATCTAATTGAGGAAGAAATCTTATTTGATTTCCAGTTTGGCCCTAGGTTGAATTTTTGAATGGGACAAAACTGTATAGATGGTTCTACATGAATGTGTCTCAAGTTTTCCACGAAGAAAAGTGGTTAAATAAACTGANTACTTTGCACTCAGGGGGACCACGTGGTGCTCAGCACAGGGGCTCACGAACATGGTTCTGTTCGTGCCCCAGAGTGCTGGGTTATACGTCTGGTTTTGTGGGTTAAAAACAGTTTTGCTCTGTATCACTGTATTTAATATAATCTCTTTAGTAAATTGTAACTCTCACTTGTGACCTCTCTTGAGCTGAGATCTTTTCTCCCTCTACTTTACCTTTAAACCAGCACAATTTGTTACATATAATGGGCTCCGGTGGTCTTTACCTGTGTTAGCATTTTCTCAATTCTGCTATCTTCAGGCTCTGTTATCCTTCAACAGATAAATAATTTTGAATCCTGTGGCAGAAATACAGAGATTCATTTGGATGGGTGCACATTAGAGAAAGAAATACTTCAAAAGCTGTACTTGCTTTGTTGTGTCTGTTTTGCTGGCATTTTGGACTTCATAAATACTGGCGTTAATTACCAGAGTGACTGCAGAGAATACGAAGTTTCTTCATCCAGCTGCTTCTTGAACAGTAGTAGGGAGGATGATTGATGTGATGCAATAAGCTCAGCCCATTAGTATAAGTTCAGTGGAGTGCAGGATACATCCCGAAACTTTGTTGAATTTGTACTAAAACTTTGAGTACGAAGTAGTGTCCTAGACTGCACATCTACTGAATGGTTTTTGCCTTCATTTAAAAATCTGCTGTAAAATATTCTCCAGTATCTGAACTACTAATGTAGTTGAAGAACTAAGGGTAGTACAGTCTTTCTTCCCCAAAATTGAAATTTCTTTTGGGGTGTGTCCCAGTATTCAGTTAAAGAACAGTAGTCTTTGTGTGACATCAACATATACTTTCCATAGCTAAAAAGGAAGAACACTAAAAAGAAAAAAAAATAAAATTCAGCCTTTAAAAAACTTCTGAGTTGACTTGCTTTTCCACACTCCAGTTTGTACTGTATGGTCATTGATGATTTTGCATTAAATTCCTTTAGTATTCTTCTGTGTACTTGTGTGTTGCGCGTATGCTTCCTCAGTTAATCATGTTTGTGTCTGAAACTTGCATTGGTCTTCCTCTAATTAAGCAAAGTCAGAAAACTTGGTAATACCCAACTCCTGTATAGGCTTATCTTCAAAGCATCAAGCTTAGTTAGTGAACATCAAGTTAAGTTAATTGCCTTTATACTTGACGAAATATTTTTCTATGCAATCCTTTAAGAAAGAGGAGTCTAACATAATTTCTGCAATGCTGGATTTTAGTGTATCTGTATCAATATCTTATTGTTTGTCATGATACATATATTCATATAATATTTAACCTTTTAATTCTTCTGGTTTTGAAGTTGTGATGCTTTATTCCCTTTTTATCTTTGTTGAGGTAATTTTTAAATAGAGTTTTTCCTTCCAAAAGATGCAGCTGTGAGGTCCATCTGTTCATCGGAAAATTTCTGCTTCATCTTTTTTTAGACAAACTTCACAGCCTGAAAGAAGTATGTCTGCAGTGTTCAGGATGGGAAAGGGTTGTTCTCTCTTCCCCACAGCTTTTGTGACCTTCACAGTCATGAAAAATGGGCATGGAAGATGTAGTTGAGCCAGGTTTGATAAGGGTAGGGACTGCTTGAGCTTATATTTATAGCTGTGCTAAAATAGCTCCACCTTGGCTTGCCAGTAGACTTGGAGAAAATGAACTAAAAAAATTAGTAAGCGTTTCTAAACATTTATGTTACGTCTTTTCAACATGCAAAAATTCATAGGCAGTATTACAATATCTCGAGGAACACTGATTCTTATCAATTAGACTTTTCCTCCTTCCTTTGCAAATTCCTTGCCCTGTGACTCTGCAGTCAGTAAAGTGCATGCTGCAGACAACAGCTTCCTCCATTAAGCACTCCTGCTGCCTTTCTAGAGGAGAGGCACCGTATTTACTGCGTGAGGAGGGGTCCCGTTTGGAAAAGGTGCCTGCAGGATGTCACGGCGGATTGCTGCCCAGAACTGGTTGAGTTCGGGTGGCTGGCTACAGGGCTGGAGCTGCGCTTGCCCGACGCTGCCCGTTCGGCATTGTCTGTCCAATAGTGGATGCAAAGTCTGTGGGTGCTTCAGAGCCCAAATGCTGTCGTACCCTACTGCAGTAACCCGGGTGGGATTAGGTGCCACTACTGTGTAGCCTGTTGTGGGGGAGCAAGGGAACTGCGGTGGCCCTTCCCTTCTACAGCGCTCCCTGGGGCTGATGCTGAAGGTGATCTCTGCTCGGTGGGTACAGCTGCTGGCTGTGAAAACACAAACCTAACGTTGTGTGTACTCACTGCATAATAATGCTTTCCCAGAGACTCCTGTTAAAATCTGCTTTCTGAAACTTACTCTAGCAGTGCTAACAGATGGGTTAGACTTTCATATATTCTTGGTCAATAATCTCTTAGGGAATGAACTTGTTACGTGTTCTCAAAATGTTACCTCATTCATGCCTACTCCTTTTCTACACTGCCAAAAATGCTACAGTCTATAACCCTGGAGAGAAGTGGCCAACACAAAATAACATTTTCCTTTGCCTTACCTTAAAGCATGAAGCCATTATTTTAAAACCATGAATGCAAATGGCAGAGAGTTAGTGCTTTCATTGGCTAAGGGCTGGAGAAGTTACAAATTAATTTTCTTTTGTCTGAGCTTGTTGGGTGTCTTGTGAAGCTTTTCTTTTGGGTATATCCCTCTTGAAAAGGTTTTAAATCACACAGGAAACTATTTCCAAAGTGTACGTGTGTGACAATATTTTAATCTGACTTTCTAGACTTTGTGTGACGCACCTGCCTCACCAAAAGTCCTTGAGGTATTTATTATAGCTTCCTGTCCAGATGAGTAGGCCATGTGGAAATAAATATGCATATTTATTTAAATATATTATACATAATTTTCTTTTCATTCCTGTTGTTTTGTAAGCTTGGGGACTAATAAATTGAAACTGAGCTAAAAAAAAATCTGTGCAAGATAGTCACTCTGGAAAGCTTTAATTTTCCCCAGTGAGTGACACATTTGTCTTCTGTCTGCAAATCTGGAAAATTTATTTAAATGTATGCTTCCTCTTTGCTTTACATAGAATTAATATAGACAAGAATTAGGCACTGAAAGAAAGAGTAAAATCAAGTTTGATAGAAGAGTCACACTTGAGAGCTTGGTGAAAAGATCTGTCTTTTCTTACAAATACAAGAAGAGAAGGGTTATCATAGGATCTTTTACTTTTATTTGATCTGAATTTACTATTGTAAAGTACAGTGTGTAGATTAAACCTTTGAAGCATCCTTTGGTTGTCTGAAGAGCTCTTTGTGAACTAGGGGGAGTTAATTATGGTTAGTAAATTTTGCATTAGTGAGTGGGATTTCTGTGTTCTTAGGCCTCAGAACGCATGCTGTTTGCCACAGAGATCAATTAACATGTCTTCTCCCCTTTTCCCTTTTTGATATGGGGTTCACTTGATGAACTAGTTTCCCCAAGTATGCGTAGTGGAATTAATTGTTCAATGCTTGTACATGCAGAGCAGTACCTCCTGCTGAGTCTTGAGTTAGGCTTTAAACTTGCTATGGTTATGAAGATGTTCATTGAAAAGTGATTATGGAAATTAATTCTACATGTGTGTGTGTGTTTTCTGTCACCAAAGCCAGGGGCCAGAGTGGAGAGGGGCCCATTGTAATCTCATTTTCTGTTAGGAGTCCCAGGTCAGGCTCAGTTCTGTTGTCACTGTTTCCTAAGAATCCCTTTATTTCGACACTTTGCCTCAGCTCAGAGCCTGTTTCTACTGCTGGGTTCCTCCTGTTGTCTCTGGAAGCTGTTGTCAGTGTGTTTCTTGTAATGTGAGTGTGTTCCTTAGATGGTTCTGTTAGCCATTGTAGTCAGCTGTGCCTCTCTCATGCTGTCCTCACAAAAGGAAATCCTTTTGTTTTGTGATGAGAGTTTAAAGTTTTACACAGATGACTTTGAATTTAGAAAAAAGCTTGTCTTCAAAGAGAAAGAGGTGCATAGTAGAGCTCTCAAAGTTAGTATGTTCTTACTAGTTTCCTCTAAAAGATGGGGCAAGAGAGACCCAATTAATTTTCCACTGAAGAAAAAGCACACATTTGCTTTTTGTTGGACACCAAAGCATTCAACAATAAGGAACAGTTCTGCCGACCTGGTTTATGCAGTTTGTTCATGTAGTCCTTATTCTACAGGGCTTTCTGCTCCCCCAGTGAGTAACTTCATCAACATTTCAAGGGCAGATTTGCCACAAAGGAGATGCGAGGCTCAAAAGGCAGTTTTTGATGGGATATTTAGATTTGGTAGTCTCTAAAACTCCTTAGTTCCATCTGTTTCTTCCTTGATAGGACCTGATCTTTTCAGTAAAACTTTGCTACGTAAGTACTTCCATCTTCAGCTTTCGTTCCTGCTGCTCAAAGATAAGATACTTCTAAAAGTGCTAAGGTGGCTTTACCCCTGGAAAGAGTGAAATTGTTTAAAAGACTGCTACTTGAAATTCCGTGTGTGTCTACATTATTCTGGAAGATTATTATAATTGAGCTTGGAACCAGCATATCTCCCGCTGTTTGTTTTTTAATAAGATCTTTTTTCCCTAGAAATGAATAAACAGAAGCCTGTTGAATAGATACACAAGAAGAGGGTCTATAATGTATTTCCCAAAGTGTCTTCGCCTCCTCTCTTCTCTGCCCTTAAATAGTTTTTGAATAAATCAAAGTGTTTGAAAGTACATGTATGAATATCTAAGGCATATGTAGGTCAGTACTTTGCTTAGACTTCCAAAGCTATTTTCGCATGTAAGCAAATATTAGCATTTCGCATTAAATGGGAACTATGTTTGAAACTGGTCCATGACTTGCATAATAAATGCAAAACACTGAAATTAAAGTGCTTAGTCTAGTCTGTCACAAAAAATACCCATGAATTTGTTGCCTGTTTTTCTTAAATAAACCAGCTGACATAATTCCTGTTGGAAGATGCTCTCGGTGACTTTTTGGCAAATAACATTTCATCGTGTTCTGAATTTTTTTGCCAGGTGAATGTAAAGCATTGAAACATGGTGAAGCACATACACACAGTGAAGCATATAAATGTTCCTGTACCTACTGTGTGCTAGGTAGCAGGTGCAAAGACTTTGTTGAAACTCAAGATGTCTCTCCTGTTAAAATTTTTTTGCTAGGAGTACTTAACAGTGTTATTTTTTTTATTCAACCGCTTGGAAAGATCTACCCTTCAAAACGGGGGCCTTAGATACACTGAGGCAATAGGGAACCTCATATGGTGTTCAAACATAATTCAGAATGAGTCAAGGTGCTTTATCCTGACTTACTTGTGCCTGCCTCTTTGTTTTGCTTTCTAATATTGACCCAACACTGTTGCCATCGTGACTGTGCCGTGAGAGAAGGCAACCATCAGATACAGAGCAGTAGGGAGCTATTCCCGAAAACAGTTGGTTTTGGTTTTGATGACCTGGGAGGCAAGCCTGCCTTTGTGGATTTTTTAAACTCTGCATGTTGGTAAAGTTGGTTGCTGTGTTCCAAGAATACTGAAATGTACTTAAGGAGTTCTGGTGTTTGCGTAACCTTTATTGAATAAAATATTAATTTGAAAATACCCTGTCTACTCGCACAAAGCTTGAGAGACATTCTTACGAAGCTTAATGTTGCTCTGAGCTGTTTCTTGTTGATGATAAAGTTTTTATTTAGAGACTTTATTTTTTAATTTGATCTTTCTAAGACAGGCAAAGGGTTAGGTAAGAAAGAACTTATTATCATGGAGATGTATAAAGAATGCCTTTATTATGCATGTCTTTGTCACCATCAAGTGCTGGAATTGCAACTGGCAGTTGAGATGCATCCTTTGACCTGAAGGAAGCTTTGTATTTTCTCTGACTATTTATAGGAGCAAAAGGCTAACCTGAAATCCCTTAAAAGCAATTTATATAACTGTTAAAAATGTAAAGAAAGCTTATTAGTATAACACAGTATTATGGAGCACCTAGTACATGACGTAAATTGGCACGAAACGTCTGTCTACTTCTGCAGATATTACAGCCTGTGTGACTTACACATTAAGAGTCATGAGTCTGTAATTGGAAATTGAGAAAATGTGAAACCAGGCAGTTTCATCTGCAGCCGATCTAGTCAAGATGTAGGACATACCTCGTCTGAGGAAGTTGTGACTGTTTACAGGGTAATTTAATGACTTTACGTAATGTGCGATTGCTGACAGCACTTTGTCTGTTATAAAGTAGAAATAATACTGCTTCAAAATCTGAAAGCCTAAAGTGTCATTTTGCCTCCTACTCATGGTTTCACAGAATATTCACTTTTTGGAAGCGAGAAGTATGGCTAAAACACACTTAAAATAATGCAATCTTTTGACATGCACTGCTGTATTTAAAATGTGACACACGAGACGATTTAATTGAAGTCAGTTCCACTTGACAGAAAGAATGGACAAAATTTTTTTCTTGCGATGGAATTTTCTAGGAAGAATTGAAATCAGAAAGTAGGTGTTGAGAAATGCTGTTTGTTCTGTTACTGTGCAGTGTTTCATAATAGCTTTCATTATAAAGCAGTGAGGAAAGTTAAGGGTAAATTCCTGTGTGGGAGAAGGGGCATATAGGCTTTTCTAATTATCTTGGTATATACTGCTCTGCAACATGCAGAGCACTGCAGAACGCAGTGGTTGCTCCAAGGCTTTTTACCTTGTTGAGAATCTCAGCAGGAGATTTTGTTAGTATACCTGTGTATGTGTCTATTCGATCATGCACATACAACTCACAGGAGTTCACAAGAATGCAGTTAGAAACAAGAACAAATTCTCAGGACAAGACAACTGGGCTGGTGGGATTTTCTGACTTTTTCTTGGGCAGTATTGTTCACTCTCACCCGAGTTGCTGCAGTTCTCCCTGCAAGTCTGTAGATAGCCAGGAAAATCTCCACTGAGGGTACTGGGCAGGCACAATACATTTCTCGTTGTAGGATATCTTTCCCATTGCAGTGTGTTGTGGGTGTTAGCATCTGCACTTGGTGCCAGAGTGCAGTAAGTCAGAACTGGTTGTAAAGGACTGCTGGGGATGGACACAAGCGTCCCCAAGGTAACAGCTGCCTTGGAAGCAAATTTTTGGTTTAAAAAAGTTGACTGGGAATTAATGTGTTCATTTCAAAAACGGCGAATCCACCTATACGAGCGTTACAAAACTTGTAGTTGGCTAGTGTACATGTGAGGGCTGGAAACTTCTTCTAAAGGTGAGATTAAATGAGAAGAGTAGTGAATGTGTTGCTTTTATTGTATTTGGAAGATTATGCATACCTTAGACATAGTTTATACCTGGGGTTTTTTTCAGTCTTCAGGTGGTAGTGAGTCTTGAAAGGAATGTGCTGGGCCTGGGTTTAAGTTGCGGCGGCAAGGATTTGGATAGATCCTTTATTTCCATCTTTCAAACACACTCAAAAGTTCTTGTTCTATTCTGTTCATGTGTTTTCAGTAGATGCATTTGACTGCTTACCATGTCTAAAGTAAATACTGTGATGCACCCCAGAGCTTTTGCTCCTCACTGCAGCCTGTTTTGGTCAGTACTCACTCTGTGTTTCTGTTTTGTCAGCAGCCATGCAGCAGGTCTTAGACAACCTTACTGATCTGCCGACATCGACAGGCGCTGAAGAAATAGACCTGATTTTTCTTAAAGGAATTATGGAAAACCCTATCGTAAGATCACTTGCTAAGGTATTTAAACTTGCTGCTTTGAGTAGAATCTGGAACTATTTGAACTCCTAAATTATTGTGTGACCGTTGGGCATGGATTGAGGCGTTAATGGCTTTCGTGTATGGTATGTCTTATTAAAAGAATTGAAGATGAGCTTGAAGGTGAAGATTTGGTATAGTGTAATTTCTGTGCACGCTGATTAATTGTTATATAGAAGATTCTAGAGGGAGGATCTAGGGGAAGAATTTTCAGACTACAAAAGTAATGTGATTACGTTTTTTATGAAGAAAAAGTCAAAATACTTGAAATTAGAAGCAGTTGATTTTAATGTAGTCTTGTAACCACTGTTGTGTGCAAAACCAATACGCCTTCTGACTTCTAGCATTTTTGCCAAGGATGAAAAGTGAGAGCTGTAGCCTTCTTCCTCCCATGGCGTAAACAAGTCTTCTTTTTGTCTTTAGCTCAAAACTACTTTCTGATCAGCGCAGGAAAATATTCTCTCGATGCCCTTTCCTGGATCTCAGAATAATGGTCTTACCTTTGATTGTCAGCTTTCTGTGGACTGTCCTTAGTTTTGGTTTTGAGTTACTAAAATCTTTTATTTATAGATGGTAGCAATCAATTATAAATACGTAAGGTGATATTTGCAAAAAATCTTTGAACTCTGTAATTAAAATATAGCTGGTCTTACCAGCTGGAAGTGCAGTCAAATACTGTACAGCACTTACATTCTTTCTTACTCTTACTTCATAAAAATAAGCTCCTTTCATGAGGAAAACCCAGTTAACTTAAATGCAGCTGTCTCTTTAATAGGAATAGACATCTGAATGCAATGCCCTCTGGGCAGGTATGAAATACTCTGTACGGCGAAAGGATTGTTGTGCAGGGATTTTGCTCGGTATAAAAATCTGGAAAGAAAAATTCCTCCCGAGAATTCATAGAAGAATTTGCTTCTGTTAAGTTGTTAAAAGAATTGGTTTTAAGTTGAAGACATTGCATAGTAATAAACTTAGAAGTAATAGAAGTGCCTCATCTGCTAGTGAGATGACTGTGGAGGGAAAGATTTTGTAATAAATTTACTAGAATAAGTAAAAGCAGTTTCATACTGAAGTTGGAAACAACTCTTTAAGTATCTGCGTAGGTCATCTTTAATTTAATATTTATCATGAAGAAAATGTTAATTGCCAAGTCTTTTTTTCTCATCAAGAATTTGGCTCTACTGGCCAATTACAATTATGTGCAATTTAATGAGTAGATGTAAAAAAAGTGCTTGGAATGGAAACAGATTCTTAACTGTACACATGCTTTATCTAGAATGCTGAAAGGTTTTAATTGTGTTCACATGGCATGACCACACTCATATTTTCTTTTGTAATGATTTTGGAAAAAATCGCAGTCTTAGCCAGCATAACTAAATAAGTTCAAAACACATTTCATGAAGTGTATGTAATTCATCTATATAACCGTTTGTCCCTAAAAATATGTAAAACTTGTTTTTCTATTAAAAGAGCTAGTTTTAACAGAATTAGCAATTTTCAGAACCCTGAGATGGCCACATTATTTAAGCAGAATCATTTCCAAACAGGCCAGAGTAATTTGCATTTTCCTTTATTAGCCAGTTATTAAAATTAATCATTATGTAAAGTATGCTACAAAGGACAAAAAGAAACTTAGAGAAATGTGCCACAAGTCATACAAACTTATTTTCAATTTTCACTCCTTAAAAAATAAGAAGGCAAGCAAGCAGCATAGTAGTTAGTTTATAACATTTTGGAGCTCAAAGCTTGGCTGATCTTTTAAAACTGGGTTAAGTTCATTTTACTCTTTTTATATGTAGAATAAAGGCATCAAAGTAGAAATTACAGATCTTTTTTGGGATAGAGTGGTTTGACAGTATCTTTCCATTTTTCCGTGGGTGGTAAGAGAAAGGGAAGTAACCCTGATCATTGTAAAATGTGTTTTCCTGTCACTAACCAATGTTTATAGAATCATAGATAGTTTGGAAGGGACCTTTAAAGGTAGTTCAGCCCCCCAGCAGTGAGCAGGGACATCTTCAACTAGATCAGGTTGCTCAGAGCCCCACCCAGGGGTGGAGGGTCTGCAACCTATCTCTGGGCAACCTGTCACAGTGTCTCACCACTCTCATCCTAAAAGCTGACTTCCTTGTATCTAAGATCAATCTACCCTCTTTTAGTTTAAAATCATTATGCCCTGTCCTTTTGCTACAGGCCCTACTAAAAGATTTGCCCCCATCTTTATTATAAGCCCTCTTGAAGAATTGAGAGGCTGCAATTGGGTCTTCCGAGAGTCTTCTCTTCTCCAGACTTAACAGCCCCAACTCCCTGTCTTTCCTGTGCTGACATTTGTGCCGAATCCTAACTAGCCTTTAAAATCATTATGCTTTTTGGAAAATAGTTGTTGAGCTTGAAGCATTCATGAATTTTACTCAGTTTTGCTACTGAACTGCCTTATTGGAATTCTCTTCTCCTGGCTTGTTAACTATTCTTTTGAACCACAAAACTCTATCTTCTTTCTGCAGTCCCACTATTGCTTTTAGCATTGTAGAACAGTCTCCAGCATACCAGCTCAATGCCTAATTCAGACCAAGGAAACATCTTGGGAATAATCTATAAAGATTAGTCCAGTATTTAGGATGTTAGATTGCTGGAGGCAAAAGCCTTACTTTTTGGAAATTTGGCAAATATCGTAAATATTGAATGCACCAAAAGACTCAATTCAGTATCACTGTTTCTGAAATGATGAATTGAAATGAAAAAAAATTGCGGTATCTAAGTTAGGTATTCTTGCTTGTTTGTTTTTTTAATTAATCATACCATTCCATATCCTGCTAGTCCTCAATATATTACAGGATCAGAGGTTGTTCACTGATAAAACTTACTGTTCCCTAGTACATACGTGGCCTTGATTTTGGAATAAAGGGTGAGGATATTTGTAATTAGATTATACTCAGTGTTAGCAGTAGTATTGGATTATGTTTAAAAGCCGTATAAGATTTGTGTTTTTACTTGCTGTAAAAGAAGTAAACTTTAAAAGAAGGGTATTGTTTTATGTATTATGTACAAAATAGCATTCCTTTATTAAGGAGAATGTGTGTAGGTGCCAAGCTTCCTATGACTTTGTAATCACAGTCATTTGGTTTGTGTGTGTTGGTGTTGGGGAATGTTTGAAATGTCTTTATGTTACGTTAGCCTTTCCGAAGTTTGATCGTCAGTCCTGCAGAAATACCATTTCATAGATTTGAAGTAGAATTTAATACTCAGATGATTTCAAGAAACAAAGTTTTCTGGGTTTAGAAAAATTTTATTTTAAGGTCTGTTTTAAAGCACAATAAGAAAGTAGAAGTGCATGCATACCTTCAAATTATACATATGGGAAGTATATATAGGTGACTCCTATCTATTATTTGTTTGGTTTTTTATACGCCAAAGTGATCGCTCTTTTTTAAATTTCTTGTTGCTACAGTGTTGGAAATAACTCTTAATTGAGTGTGTTGAGAATCTTAGTTATTTTTTGCCTCCTCTTTTTCCCTAATTCTGTGATAACTGCACGACCTGTAACAAGTAAGTGAAGTATTCAGATTTATGAGATGTTTCTCTTGCTGCTCAAAGCTCCTACCTTTCAAAGAATTCCAGTGTCTGCAGTGTTTAAGAAAGGCTTATGTCTGCAGGAATAGCTCTAGAAATAGATGAAAAGTTATCAAAGAATCACGGGATAGCTGAGATTGGAAGGGATCTCTGGAGGACATCTGGTCCACCCCCCTGCTCAGGTAGGGCCACTTGATTGCCCAGGACAACATTCAGGCAGCTTTTGAGTATCTCCAGGGAGTGAGATTCCATCCTTCCTGGACAGCCTTTGTCAGTGCCCAGTCACCTTCAAAACAGTGTTTCCTGATGTTCAGGCAGAGGTTCCTGCGTTTCAGTTTGTGTCCCCTACCTCCTGTCCTGTCACTAGGTGCCACTGAAAAAAGCCCGGCTCCATCCTCTTTGCAGAGCATAACTTCGGTATTTATACACACAGATGAGATTGCCCTGAGCCTTCTCTTCTCCAGGCTGAACATTCCCAGCTTTCTCAGCTTTTGCTCAAACGTGAGGTGCTCCAGACCCTTCATCAGATTTGTAGCCCTTCACTGGGCTCTCCAGTACGTCCAGAAGCACACACAGTATTCTGGATGTGGCCTCACCAATGCTGAGTAACACTGATGCTTCTGGTAACGCTCTTCTCTTAGCTGCCTTTGCCACAGACTTTTCTGTAGAATTTCCTTTGGCTAGGCAGGATTTCCTTTAGAATATGCTGCTTTGAAGGTGTTTTAATGGGACAAGTCTGGGGTAAATGCTTCTCTTGTAGATTTTATTTTCTTTCTGAGCTCCCATAGTTCCTTTTTTGTCCTTCTGGAAGGTATGCTTTTATGGAGTTCTGAAGCAGAGAAGATCCTGAGGTGTTACACTGTTCTGAGAGGACTGCTTGGTGTATATAGCATAGAGGTTACAGGAAATAAGGGCACACAAGCTTCTCTGACATGTTGCTTATGAAGTTTGTTGGGTCACGTAGTTAAACACGCAAAATCCTTCAGCAGTATAAAGATGAAATATACAGGTTATCCTATGTGTAATTTTTCTGGCTTTCCTGCTGAAGGTTGCACCAAGAAATTGCTTTAAAAGATTAAAATTGGGACCACTTGAAACTTATTCACAATAGGGTCTCATATATTTAATCTTACAGGCCCATGAGCGACTGGAAGATTCTAAACTTGAGGCTGTCAGTGACAACAACCTGGAGCTGGTGAATGAAATTCTTGAAGACATCAGTCCCTTAGTAAATAAAGATGAAAATATTGCAGAATTGGTTGGAATACTCAAGGAACCTCATTTTCAGGTACCACCTTTTTACTGTGTGTTATCAGCTTACTGTATCCGTGTCCACATGTGGATCTAGGAATAATAATGAAACAAAACCTGAACTGTAGCAAAGAGTAGGATTTTACTCTGTATGAAAGGTAAAGCAGAAAACCTGTGGGGTTACGAATAAGCCTGATTTTATTCTTTGATGCCACCTCAAGAATATCTTCGCTCACTCCATTAAAATATTCTGGAGTTTCTGTTATAAATCTTGGAAAACCATTTACTTTCTTTATGACTCAAGTTTCTGTAACATTCCCTGAAGGCTTCAGGAAATTCCTCGTACTGGACATGCTGCATTTTGGTTCAGCTGTTGGCATTCATACTCATGTGAACATGGCTCTTCTGTGATCTCATCTGCACTGCATCTGAAGTTCAGACTCTGCATCCCTCGCCCCGTTGCTCTGCTAAAGTGGAGTGTTGACATATGCTTGTCAAAAGCAGATGTTTTTCCATAGCTGCTGTTTTATGACCAGCTTCCGTACTGACCCTTAAAGACTAGGATTTGAAAATCCTTGGTAGAGATTCTGGCCTTTCTAGGCAGGCTTCAGCAGACTTTAGTACTTAGTTATAGGCACCCTGTAGAAGAGCATAAGCAAACCTTTTCCCACAGTAAAGTGAGCTTCTTTTGGCACACAAGTATGCAGTCATAGATGTTTTTGGGGTTTAAACACACTTTTCCCCCTAAGTTTTCAGTTACAAACTGTGCAAACATAGCAGTGAGGTGCATGGATAAACCCTGGAAGTGCTGCCAAGCTGTGTTGTGATCTCTTGGAAGCAGGAACACTTTAAGAGCTCGGCTTTTGAGGTAGCTGAGGTCCTGAAGAGCAGTGTGTTGGCTTCCTATCCAGAAAGGCATCATATCTAAGTGATCAAAGACTATGATTTGGGGACTTACTGGTGAATAAACCTGCAAATCAGTCTTTGATCCCCTAGCAGAAATTGGTACTTGAAAGGGAGAGGAAGAGTTTGGAGGAATTGGTATTAAAATGCAAAAGGATTAGAATTGGGGCGGGTAACCAATGCAGTGACAGACCTGACAAAGATCTGTTGTGTTAGATAGAGAAACTACAGGTGGAAGTTAAAGAGGATGAATCAGAAGGTGGAAAGGACATAATAACCGAAGTGCTGCACTTTGGAAGGGTCTGTAGCAATGATATCTGGAGGGAGATGGCAAAGACCAGAAAGCAGCTTGGCAAAGGATCTTTGGGTTGGAGACTGAAAATGGCCTGTAGGAGAGTGAGATCAAAAAAGAATTTTATTTAGGGTGAATAGGCAATACTGAGGTAAACGTAGCATTCACTCCTGTTCAGTGGTCAGATTTACAGAGGAACAGCATGATGCTGGTGTCAAATACCCCATTAGTTCAGGCTTAAGCAGCTTAAACATGTAATCTAAAACTTCCAAAGTAGCTGGCAAACTAAAATGTCAATATATATGCTATTTTTTGTGGGTTTTGTTGTTTGATTTATAAGGAGCAGATGTGAAATTGCATATATGCATAACTTTACAGCTTTGCTCTGATCTTTTGTTAGTGTTTCCTAATTGCACGTTAAGGGTCCATTTAACAAACATCTTATCTGTTTTCCTTCCCTATTCCAGCAGTAGGCATCTAACGAAGACTGTGAGGCTAGGACAAGCCAACAGTGATGCCTTCCAAAATGTTTTGTGAGGATTTAGTGGTTTTTTTGCTCCGACTTCTGAGTGAGAAGTGGTACCATCCACTTGTGGTTCTCTTCCCCAAGCTTAATTGAGTTGTGTTTTGAACCCATGTGCAAATCTGTCATTCACAGCATCCCCCATCAGCGTGGAGACTGCTCTTTTGTTTTTGAGACTGTCTCCTGCCAATTTCACTTAATATCCCCTTGCTCTTGTGTAGGAAGAGAACGAACAGTTTTTCTTAATCAGCTTTTCCATGTTACTAGTCATTTGAGAGACCTCATTGTGTCTGTCTCAAGTAAATAACATGAAAGGAAGCAAAGCTGTATACAGTGTGGATTTATGAAGTGCTATCTTAATTTATATTGTATCTCCTCATGGCCTAAAAGTGCCTAGCATTTGGTTTGCCTTTTTAGCAGCTGGTGAATGGAATAGAATAGTTCAGTTCGAAGGGACCTGCAGTGATCATCCAGTCCAGCTGCCCGACCAATTCAGGGCTGACTGAAAATTAAAGCATGTTATTAAGGATGTTGTCCAAATGCCTGTTAAACACTGACAGACTGGGGCATAGGCCACCTCTCTAGGAAGCCCGTTCCAGTGTTTGGCCAGCCATTCAGTAAAGAAGAGGTACCTCTAGGCTCAGGAGACATAGGTGGGTTGGTTGTTAGACTTGATTGGTTTTGTACTGTTTTACATCCCCAGGATACCATTTCTGAGTCTGTCAGTTAATATGTTAAACTAGGATTGTGTTTTTCCTTGCCATCTGTGTTGAATTTCATTTGCCTTGTTCTCACTCTGTTGCTCATGAAGCGCCTTTGCGGGTTAGTCAGTTGTTTTAGTCCTTGAGTAGTTTAGTAGCATCAGCAAACCCTGTCATTTCACTTCTCATCCCCATTTCCTAGACCATTTATCTGACATGTCAGTGTATCGGCAAGTGTGGAGCTGAGCACAGATGCCTGTGGGAAATCCCCTGGTGACGTGAAAGCTAATAATCCTGTGTTCCTAGCACCAATTTTTCTGTCTTTTAATCAATACTTTCTTCCACTTGAGAGCCTTACTGCTTATCCTATTGTAGTTTTGTTTCTTTAAAAGACTTCTGTCAAAGGCCTGATAGAAATTGATCTATATTGACAACTTTAACTGCTTTGTTGCTGTGCTTGGTGACTTCTCCAAGGAACCTGACTAGATTTGAGAAGCATGACTTCTCTTTATTAAGGCAATGTTGATTCTTTCCCATGATCTATTTTGTCCAGTCATTCTGTTTTTTATGCAGTCTTCTAATTTGTTTAGTATCAACATTAGACTTACTGTTTTGCTGTTTGATGACTCTTCTTTAGAACCCAGTTCAAAAATGTGTGTCATGATTCTGTATTTTACAAACGAATGGTGCCACCTTATCACAGTGTCATCTTACAGTTGTAACCTACCGTGGCATAAAAGTATCAAATGTGGTATATGAGTTATCAGTGCAATAGCTTAATTGAATACATCATTTAGTGTTAAATAGACCAAATTACAAGACTTCCATTTCTTTTACACATTTTTGTAGTAGAACATTGGGAAAGTACTAGCTTCTGGAGCATAGGTGCATACATACCTGTAGTATTATGTTTGCCTGACTTCACTCGTTTTTCCTTTCATTCCATTCTTTTTCTTCCCTTCTGGTTTTAACTCTTTAGTTTTAACTGAACTTCTCAGGGGTCAAAATGTGGAAGTGCTAAGGAGCTCCACAGTATTGATGGCTGGCTCATATGTTGAAGAGGCAGCTGGCACACGCAGCACATAGCAAAGACTGTAGCAAGTCTTACCAGACAGTAGCTGGAGCACAGAAGGAGAGTGGTAGGAAAGGTTGCCTTGAGAGAAGAAGAAGCAGTTGAAATTATCACACTGTTGAAGTGGTTAAACATGCAGAAGAATCGCTTCTGCTGCTTATGGGAGAGCTTTTTCAGTTACTTTCCAAGAACAGGCAAGCCATTCATCCTAAATTGTAGATTCTCCTGGCAGTAAAATACTTCATCTGAAAAGCAGCCAATATTTTCTTCTGTTAGGTTTATAATGGCTAATCATACCTTTAAAATGTTTCATTTAGAAAAATGATCTTGAGTTGCCTCCTAGACAGATAGTAATTTATAGGGTTATTTTCCCCACGTATTTCTGCTTCCTTACCAGCCTGCCTGATTTCTCTAAGATCATAAATGATTTCCTCACTTTTTCAGAAATGCCTTTAAAAATGCTTCATAACATGTACAGATTGTGCTGAGAATTTTTTCAAGGAAAACAGATTTTGAATTTGAACTTGGCTTCAGCGCTGTAGAGAGCCTTGGATGTTTAATGCTTCTCTTTACAGAATTTTTACTTTTTTAATTATTTTTTTTTTACTTGTCAAATATGTGAAGCCACAGAAAACTACTGTGAAGAAGTCATATCAAAAATATAGGTTTGTGGGTTATTTTATGACAGCATCTTGCAAAAGGGAATCATACCGTCTGCCACAGACAGGACTGTGTGTCCATTGCGTGACACCTCCTGTGCTTTGTAGAGTTCTTCCAAGTGCCTTATTCTGACAACACTGTTATTTTTTTTCCATGAGAACCTTTCTACAGCTATCCAGCTTGGGATAGTCAGCTGATCCTGTTTACAGGAGGAAATTTTGTATGGAGAGAACTTTGAACTGTTTTATGGTTGTTGATTGTTCAGTCCGTGTTGTTTTGCAGACTTTGGCAGTGGTTTTATAAGTGTTCCAGGACCAGTGTGGAAAGGTCAGATTCCAGGGGAGCTCTGGAGCTGCAAGAGTACAGGATATCACTTTTTCCGATACCACAAGAAAGAAATAAGAGAAGTTCATGCAACTGTATTTGTCAGATCGCTCAGCCCAGTTACTGAAATAAGAAAGTAACTTAGCGACGTAGTTGGCGAGTGCTCGGGCAGTGGTGCAGACACATGGGCTCCTGTTGCCAGGTGGCTGTGCTTAAGTGTTCTTCAGGATTGCAGGCCATGACCTGACTGGCTGGAAACAGCCTCATAAAACTGGTACAGATTCTTGAGTTTCAGAACTCAGAGTTAGTGGTGGGGTGGTAATAAGTTAACTATGGCTGGTTGCAAGGAAACCGATGAACTGCTTTGCTTAAAGAAACCACTTTGCAGTGGTGGGCAGCACTGTGCAGTCCCTGATAGTCTTTCTGTGACTCAGCCATCATGGAAATAGCAGGAAAAAGGTCCTGTGACTGAGAGATGGTTAAGTGGTAGTTAGAAGAATTCATGGTTATCCGTAAAACTGAGTGGTTAAAAATGTGGAATGGGATCAGATTTAAGAACTGAAGAATCTTACAGACCATGTTAATTTGAAAAGGGTGACACAGGCTGTTAGCTTAGTAGTCATTTTTGACTGTGGATAAAATAAAAATCCATAAATTGCATTAGCATCAAAGGGCAGGGAACTGTACAAGAATGGTTATGTGTAAGGCTCCATGAAAAATACAATGGTCATGCCCAGAAAGTTCGGGAACAATTTGTTCTAGGACGTGACCAAAAGAAAACTGGAATTATTATGCTGATGTATCTAGGTAGTTTTTTTATCAGGTGCAATATGTTAACATGTGCAGCTGATGCTAGTTGTTTTCATTCTGGAAATGTAGAAAGATCCAAAAGAATTGTTGCTTGCAAAACATTGGCACAGAGAAAACTATTCTCCTGGTTTCTGGATTGGATGTGACTTGGATAGTGAAGAATTAGAAACTGCTACCATCTGACAGCTGCTTGATTTAAATAAATGGTTGTTTTTCCTATTTAATTTGATTTGGTTTATGTCCACAGTATCAGAGCAGCCACAATAAGCAGCTGTCTTTACAGTCTTAATAAAAGGGGCAAAGTCGGTGAATTAATACAGGTTCATCGTGTAATGGGCAGATTAAAATGACTGTTCAGGTTTGTGACATTTTGAGGGCTTGCATGCTGAGCTTAGCACCAAACTGTAGTTACACAACCTTTAGCTTGGAGGTGGCTTACCAAAGAATGGAGCAGATTGCATAGCAAAATACTTATGTTCCCTACTCACCTGCTCTGCTCTATAGAGGTTTGCTGCCTTCCTCTGGCATGTGCTTGTCAGCATCAGTGATAGTCCCCATGGGGTCTTCTCTTTTTAGCTACTTACGTGACACCAGTCAGTAATCTAAGACCGTATCTCACCAGGTCAGTGTTTGAAACAAAGCTACATTGTGTAAGAGCTGGTAGCTACCTCCACTGCTTCCTTCTTTTCTTCTCTCTGTATCTGTCTGTGTGACTCTCTGTGCTGTGGCATGCTTTGTCTTGAACTGCTGTGTCCCTTTGCCTCTCATAGAATCATAGCAAGGTTTGAGCTGGAAGGGACCTTAAAGATTCTCATTCCAACCATCCCACCACAGGCAGGGACACCTTCCACTAGAAGCTGACAGAAAGACAGAAAGTCTCCACTGTCTTATTTCACAAGTTTGATGTTCGTTTACCTGTATGTATTGTACTACAAACTTCTTTAAATCTTAAGGTGTCTTTTATCAGAAAATCATTCTTAAATTGCATTGTCTTCCAAGTGTGATTGTATTCCTTTGGATCTCTCTCCTTTGCTTTGTATTTATGTGGACTGCTGAAAACATTGTTAAATATAAGGTCTGAGTGCTTGTTTTCTAGACAGCAAGTTCTGTCAACTTGGATTCGTGTGGTGCTAGAATTCTGCTTTGGCTTTGTGCAAGCAGGAAGCATTCATTCTGCAGTTTGCTAGAAATCCTTGCTTACCTGAAATTATCCAAATTACTGGTCAGGAAAATCTTTCTACATTAAACACAAGTATCTAACTATTAGCTATCTCATTTTTTTTGCAGTAGGTAGTTCATTTACTGTCACTGTTTGCTGGGATACTTTCTCATTAGGTGAAAGACTATCTTATGTACTCCTTTTACTGTCTCCTTTGCCCTGCACATTCCTCCCAAATTAATTACATTTCGCCTATACTTTTTTAAGAAGAAGCATTTGTATTTACAAGAGAGAGCATATTTGCCAAGACTGTTGGCTTATCAGTCCACGTGAGCACTTTCGATGTCAGTTTTTGCTTCATTCCATATGAAGTGAGAGTTTTACGATCTGGTCCCAAAAGGGCAGAGTCAGTGGTTATTCAGCACTAATTCCTTTTGCAAGTGGTTATTTCAGGATTTCAAAAAAGACTTTTTCTGTTCCTTTGCAGTCACTCTTGGAAGCACATGATATTGTCGCTTCAAAGTGTTACGATTCCCCTCCTTCTAGCCCAGAAGTCAATAATTCTTCAGTGAACAACCAGGTTGTTCCAGTAGATGCTATTCGTATCCTCGGAATTCACAAAAGAGCAGGAGAACCACTGGTAAGTAACTGAGGATGAGTGTGTCTTTAGATTAAAATGCAGTTGAAAACATTTGCATGTGCCTGTATTCTTGCATTATGTTTTAATTATTTCCATTATTATGTTGTGTAATTTAATGGGTGATAAGATCAATACTGAGATGTTGAAATAAGAAAATACTTAGGTGTGCTCCATCCCATTCCCTCTAAGAAATAATGAGATAGTGAATAGGCAGTCACTAGTCTGAACGACCTGCTAGCATAACTGACTAACACAACATCTGTTTGGTCCTGATATGAGATGACAGGATTGCTTGCAACCAAGAACAACACAGTCATCTTTCAGTCTACAAAAACCTTGTCTGAAAGCAGTTTTATGTCACCTCTTGCTTCTCTGTGTATTGGGAGCTCTTACACTGTAGTAACTGTTACTGTCTGTTTTCATTGGAGTAAGTGGAATATCCCATAGCTGTGTATTTTTGCTTGAGATAATGGTAAAGTTAAATTGAGATTCAAACAGTGGTAAACTGGGTGTCATATACCTCTTTCAGGGTGTTACGTTTAGAGTTGAGAACAATGATCTGGTAATAGCCCGAATTCTTCATGGAGGAATGATAGATCGACAAGGTCTTCTGCATGTAGGTGACATTATTAAAGAGGTAAATGGCCATGAGGTTGGAAACAATCCAAAAGAATTGCAAGAACTGCTGAAAAACATCAGTGGCAGTGTCACTTTGAAGATTCTTCCCAGCTACAGAGACTCTGTCATTCCTCAACAGGTCAGTAGCACATTTCTAATGACTGTGCAAGGAATTTCTGCTTAGTACTGTATTCTGTAAGATTTTGGATTAGACATATTTTGATTACTTTGTGTATAGGAAGAAGGTTAAAATGTAGATACCTCTATTAATTTAATTACACTTTGGAAATGTGTTTATTCGCTGTATTAATTAATCCCACACCTAATATGCCTGCCTGGAAAAATTCTACTTAGTGTCTGAAGTTGATGAGCATTTGTATGCTACATATAAAGCATGTTTCTTTAACACCAAGTGACCTCTGATGACCCAGCCACAATCACACTAACATGCAGTGAACTGGATGCGTTTATAGCATGGTTGGTGTCCAGGTTATCTGTTTCATGGAATTCAGAAACTTACTGAATTCAACAGATGAGCTTGAACTTGCTGACTTAAAGTAGGAGCTTGGACGGTGGCTATTCCTTATCCTTTTGTTGTTGCTGTAGGCTGTCATTTTCTCCACGGCAGGAGTGACTTGGTGCTCTAAATCAGTGCCTTTGAAATACCTTTTAAGATGCTCCTTCAGGTAGTGGGTCGTAATGCTGTGACTGTAACAGGCTGTGTTTACATTGAGTAAGGGCTGAGGGAACGTGCTGTGTTTGAGGCAGTGCTGCCTCTGCTCCCCAGCCTGGTACAAAGAAAGTCAGAGATGTTTCCAGTTGACTGGTGCAACTCACTGTTTCTTCCCCCGCATCAAATTTGAGTCTTAAGCAGTCATGGATCTTGTCTGGTTTAAGACATTGAGTTCACGGCAAAAATAATTGTCAAGATTCCACAAGCATTGAATATAGTCACATTCTGAGAATTTTTCTGTGTTTTTAGTTACTTAAAACTCAGAATACTAATTGAGTTGTATATACTGAAATGCAGATTGAATATTTTTTAGTACACTGTCCCAATGAAACAGTTGTTTCTTCATTTCTATCATGAAGCTCCTTGAGCCAAGATTTGCACTGTTGATTATTCTGTCTCAGCTGGTATATGTCTTTTTTCCCATAGTTTATATTTTACATGCCAAATGCAACTTTGATCATGTCAAGCTTTTCATGCTCTAGGTAAAGACGTTGCTTCAGTTTGACAGATAAATTAGTCAGAATGTATTTTATAATGTCTAAGCTTTGCTAATTTTTGCACCTTTCAGGTTTTTGTGAAGTGTCATTTTGATTATAATCCATATAATGACAACCTCATTCCATGCAAAGAAGCAGGTTTGAAATTTTCTAAAGGAGAAATTCTTCAGATTGTAAACCGGGAAGATCCAAATTGGTGGCAGGTTGGTAAAAAGATTAAAATAAAAAAAATAAAGAACTGAAAAGCATCAGTAGTTGCCTTAATAATAAGCTCATTAAATTAAGACCTACTCCTATTTAGCTGTAGATACAAGAAAAAATTATCTACACTGCAATCCAATTTCAGGCTAATAACAAGATATTAACAATTGAAACACTTGAGGAAATGGAATGTTTTAAATTGTATATGTAACACTTATTTTACTGTTAGTGCTGTTTGTTTTGTATCATAAGCCTGGACATTCCAAAATCAGTTTAAGTGGACAATTTCTGGGAAAAGGTCTGAGGCTGACTGTGTTAATTGTGGTAAGCCTTCCCTGACAGGGACTGTGGCAGAAGTGGAGCCCTTCATGAGTGCTCAGAGTTCAGGAGAGAGAGAGGGAAATTAGTCTTACACATTTGAAGAAGGGTGAGAACAGCTATTTGGAGAAGCTCTATCATTTCCACAGTGGTGGTCAGTGTCTGTGAGTGGTGTCTTGCATGTTAATAGTCACAGTGTTTGGCACCATTTCAAATATTAACAGTTCATCCCACTTTAGGGTTGTATTTCTACATTCAGTCATTCAGTAGAAATGTAATCCAGTGCTTCTGTTCCTTTTGGTTTTTCCAAGACACTATATACAGAATGAGATATCATCAGTGCCTTTGAAAGTGGGACAAGTGAACCTTTAAGACACTTTGATCAACTGAGATACTCAGAATTGGAAGTGGCAAAGAGTTTAGCATTATTAATTTCCCTTGCTACCCCTACAAGCAGTAGAGAGCCAGACATTACTTGAGAACAATATATATGACTTCTTTAAAAGCAACAAAAATACTTGAATATGCATCATCAGCTGCTGAATTTTGTTACTTGTCAGTGACAGTAATAACAGAAAGAAAGAAAGAGAGTAAAAAGTGTGAGGGAAGGCAGAAAATTTATTACTGCCAACTTAATTAGTTTCAGAAGTTAGACACTCCAAAACTCTGGAGTAGTTTGACATT
Organism: Sclerurus mexicanus; assembly: GCA_013396755.1. Lineage (NCBI taxonomy): Eukaryota > Metazoa > Chordata > Aves > Passeriformes > Furnariidae > Sclerurus > Sclerurus mexicanus. Next base: position 2,084,575 of record VWZF01004461.1, on the reverse strand, counting down.
TAGCTACCATGCTGACTTCTGTATTGCTTTTCAAATTCCCCAGCTGTACCTTGTGGGAGTCCAATAGAAATAAATCTTCAATACTCAATCAGTGGCAAAATTGAAACGTGTTCAATCGCTATAGCGTGTTGCTATGCAGATCATGCCCCTGGGAAAAAAAACTTACTTTCTAGAAATGCCAGACCGTTAATGAAAACTTCATACTGTAAAAAATGAGTTAGTCACAGGTAAAAGCATACAAGTTGAAAAGCAAACATTTCCTGTTAACAAATGAAAGATTTATGCAAGCAAAAGATTTATGGAGAGTTATAACATTTCATGACTGTGTGTTTGTATGCGTTAAGCTTGCTGAGAATTGAGATTGCCATGATATTATTTTATAGAATCTTAGCCCAATTTTCATTACTAGGAATACTTAAGTTACTAAGATTTTAAATGTGTAGTTAGTGCAAAAAGTTTGAAGGCACGATTAGGCATGTGTTAGTGGCATTCACTGTGAAATGGCAATTAATAAGCTGCGCTGGAACCTGTTGGAAGCAGCTCAAGAATACAAAGTAAGTGTATTGTGTACTAGAAAATCCTGAGATTTGTTACCTGAGAGTTCAATGTCTAGAGCCATAGAATTCCATTTTGGATTTTCATGCTGAAGGTTTGTGGCTGTAGGAGCTTTCTAACTTAATGGGAGGAGTAATGAAATTTGTATCTATTTTCTTTAAGTTTCTAGACTTCAATACTCAATGGCAAGACACTGTTACTATAAAGGAGAAATTTAATATCCACATCTGAGTTTGAATTTCCAAGTTTCAGTAGTAAATGTATCAGTACTCACCACTGAGAAACTCTGGTAGTGTGGAAGTCAGTCAACACCATGTGGATGAGGAAAATACTCACGAGTTACATTTTTCTTCATGTTATTTTTTCCCCAGGCTAGTCATGTCAAAGAAGGAGGAAGTGCAGGTCTAATTCCCAGCCAGTTTCTGGAAGAGAAGAGAAAGGCCTTTGTTAGGAGGGACTGGGACAACTCAGGTGAGATTTAGTGAGTTTCAGGAGTAGATTTTGCTCATTTGTTTTGCTTTTCCTGCCTTCCTAAGTAATAGAAAACTGCTGTGTGAGATTACACAGAATATTGTGAAATGCTAAATACTGCATTTTGGCTTTGATTGAAGGACAGAGGCTAAAGTTCTGCTTAGTGTTCAAAGATACATGAGTCAGTTTTGCCACCTGCTGATGAAAAGCTGAATGAAGTGGGACAGGCATAAGAATTAACTTTTCTTTTTTTAAATTATGGGGTTTGTTGTACTCACTGAAAGTTAATAAACAAAACATGGATTTTTCTGCTGCTTTTTACAAAGCTTTGTAGGAAAATAATATTTTTTTCTCTCTGTGTTTGGTTCTTCCTCTACCATTTGACGTGTATGTGAATAGATGTGATCTCCTGCCTTAGAACATACAAAATTCTAAAATAGTCCTCATATATTTAATTAATCTAAACTTTCATAAATTCATGTAAATAAACTTTGGAAAACACATATAACAAATATTGTGAGTTCATCTCTTCTTATTTTTAGGGCCTTTTTGTGGAACAATAAGCAGCAAAAAAAAGAAAAAGATGATGTATCTCACTACAAGAAATGCAGGTATCTCTTAATATTATATATAAGTCAAAGTTCTCTAGGCTTCTAAACTTCCAGTCTAGTGTATCCAAAGCTAAAGATTTACAATAAAATATTTGATTATAAATTTCCTAGATCTGATGGTTTTTGTGGTTTAAAATCTATAGTAACCAGTGAAGGTATGGTCGTGCTGAGTACATCATTTGGTAGGTGGAAGTCAGAGAAAAACTGGGTGTCAGAAGAGAAGAAAAGCCAAAGCTTTGTTGCCCACGGGCTGAGGGGATGTGATCCGTCCCTTCTGCTCCTCACTGAGGCCACACCTGAAGTGTACTGAGCATCTCCCTAGTACAAGAGAGACGTGGGCATACAAAAATGTTGAAGGGACTGGAGATCTTTCCTGGGAGAAGAGGTCTGAGAGACCTGGGACTGTTCAGCCTGGAGAAGAGAAGGCTCAGGGCAGGTCTCATCAAGGTGTATAAATCTGTGAAGGAGGGTGTGAAGAGGATGGAGCTGGGCTCTTCCAGAGTAGCTCAGTGACGGGGCAAGAGTCAGCAAAGCAACAACACAGGAGGTTCCCTCTGAATATCAGAAAACACTCTTTCCACTGTGAGGGTGACTGAGCACTGGCACAGGTTGTCCAGAGAGGTTGTGGAATCTTCCTCCTTAGAGATACTCAACAGTTGTCTGGATGTGGTCCTGGGCAACCGTCTCCAGGTCCTGCCTGGGCATTGCTGTTGGACCAGATGCCCTCCAGAGGTAACTTCCAACCTCAGCCTTCCTGTGATTCTGTGAAAGCTCACTAGTTGTTAATGGCAGTTTTTCCCTTCTGGTCAAACTCAGATTTTCTCCTTGGAAGTAAAGGTGAGAATCTGACCTTATGCTGTCCATGGAGGGGTAACTATTTCACTCCCAAGCCAATTTAAAGCAAGAAAGCTTTTATCAGGCTTACTGCCCTTTGAGTACTATTTGTATTCACATAGGGTCTGGTGAAATATAGCAGGACTGTTTAATTTTGGTTTTTTCTTACAGCACTGACTGTGTATTGAACTTTCTTGTACATTTCTCGATGTAGAATTTGATCGACATGAAATCCAGATCTATGAGGAAGTAGCCAAAATGCCTCCTTTTCAAAGGAAAACCCTGGTCTTGATTGGGGCTCAAGGAGTGGGGCGAAGAAGTTTGAAGAACAGGTTTATAGTACTGAATCCTACTAGGTTTGGAACTACAGTGCCATGTAAGTTGGCAGCATTCTTATTGTCATCTCATACTTGGAGTCTCTGATTATCTGGGAAATACCTGATGTTTATCCCAGTGATTTGGAGTGGGAATAATTTTGTCAGAGTATAACAGTTGTATGGAGTGGGAAAATGAAAGGGTCTTCCCCATTTCAGACAACTGAACTAACATATGATGACTGAAAACATTTGTAACTAGCAGTTAGATGTTACTGATGCTGCAGAAAATGAATTTTTGTCTGTGCAATATTCTGTTTCTTCAGTGTCAGTCACCATCTGTTACTGGGGGGATTCTAGAAGTTTCTAATAGCCTTCTGCAATGAACAGCCTGTGGAGTTTCTCAGGTCTGTCTTTTAGTTTTCGACCTGTGGAAGCATCTTGCACATTATAAGTTGTTGCTTTAGTATTAGAAATGTGTTTGTGCTCTCCAAGAGTTGTATAACAATCCGTGTTTTAATATATCTAGCCTGAAGCCCATGGTCTTTCATTTTTTCTCCCTATTAACTGCAGGAAGAATGTTCCTCCCTTACTGAAGTATTGTTTTCTTGCCTTCTTTCAGATACTTTGCTCACTCACAAGACCTTTACTTTTTTTAACTGCTCCCTCCTGTTTCGCTGCTGACCAGAGGAGTCCACCCTGGCTACATTATTATTCTCTGCCATATGCTTTTCAGAATTTCAAAAGCAGTCTGTTCCCTGCTGTTTTCAGTGGGCAAGAAGTAGATCTGATAATAGCAGGGGAGGAGGGGCACGTCTGAAAAACGAATTGTGCGCTGTGAGGGAACCAGTCTTTCTCATTTTCTGAATCTCTAACACCAAAACTGGCCAGGGCACTTAGAATTGGTATGTAGGACTGATAACAAGGTTGACTTCTCAGTGTTACTTTTTTAAGGAAATCTTGCCCTGAGAACCTCATTTTATATTGGCAAAATAGTAAGGGAATTTATTGCGTCTAAAATTTTTATTCCATATTAAAAAAGACCTCAGAATTACTTGCTTCTTTAAAATGCTATATAAATGCTTAAATATATATAAGTAATACAACACAGTGCTAGAATGCTTTTACTTGTTGGTCTTGAACACTCTTCAAGTGCGTAAAAATTAACTTTTCCCAGTCTTGACCGTCTGATCATGCAGACACAGTACCTGGTTTATTGTATGCAGAATCTCCTCTCTACTTTAGATTTTAACTGGGATAATCAGTCATCTTAGTTGGTCTCATTTTCTTTATTAGAAGAAAATTCTCCAGGTTATTCACAAACCAATATATATCAGATTTTTCAGGGGTTGGTCAATGGCTGAAATGGATCCATTTATAGGGAGAACCATGTTCTTGGTGTTCTTGGTGTTCTTGGGAGAACCATGTTCTGACCCAGCACAGGGTGCTGTGGTTTCTCTTCAGTGGGAGCAGCTGGACTGTTAAGTCATCTTCTGGCTGTAAACTGTTAAAGCCTGTTCTCTAAAATTTGTTTTGAACTGATATAATATTTATTTTTTTAATGTATTAACCCTTATAGTGTTAATCTTTCTGTAGAATCGTGGCTAAACCCAGATGTTCAAGTAATATGTTGATCACTAAGAGCTTCAGAAGATCATTTCCCTGAGATTGAGTTTTCTATCATATTGAAGTTGATAGGAATCACTGGAAGGTGGAGATTGCTTTCCATGGGTATCACCAAATTGCAACAAGTGCTGATACAAGTATTACCAAAGGAATCCATTCACTGTTAGGTTTAATGTATTAGAGTTCGAATCTGATTAAATACAAGTACTGGGTAGTTAATTTGGTGATAGGATAGCAAAGTCAATAATAATGCTACAATATGTTTTATTTTATTTTTACTTTCTTGCTTAAATAATGTCTGTACTGCACATTGTAGCCAATACACGAGATAGCTGATACTGTTGTACTTAAATATTGGCTTTAATCTTTCTGCAGGGAATTTGCCTTATTTTAAAGGGTAAGTTGTCCTGAAAAGCAGCATTAGCTGGCTTCCATTAGGATTCTGCAACAGTGGCTGTTGCAGAAATAGGCAAATGGGTGGGTAAGCAACATAGAGGAAAGAATAGGAGTAAAGAGAACAGGAGGGGCCGTGCTCAGTTTTAAAACTTACACTAGAATAATGAATTAATCTGTACATGGAACAATTACAGTTGTATATTTATGTGTATTATACTCTCCTGACTTAATATCCAGTCCAGTCTTGTATTTGTGTTTCAGATATAAAAAGAAAACATTCAGTTTATATTTTAAAATTTTTGTTTAGTCACTTCACGAAAGCCAAGGGATGATGAAAAAGATGGGCAAGCGTACAGATTTGTGTCACGAGCTGAAATGGAGACAGATATCAAAGCTGGAAGATACTTAGAACACGGGGAATATGAAGGAAATCTTTATGGCACCAAAATTGATTCCATCCTTGAAGTCGTTCAGACAGGAAGGACATGCATCTTGGACGTAAATCCACAGGTATGCGATTTGTAATGTTCCACTGCGAGTGCAGGAGTATAATGTTGAAGAGGTGAAGAGGTACGACTTGAAATTTGAAGGCTTCTTATCTGGTTTCAGGATTATGATATCAACTGGATTCATGCCTTTGTGGCACTTCATTGGAATGAGTTAGAGAAAGATGGGAAAAAACAACTTAGATTCTGCATGGGAAAGGAGTCTTGCAGAGCAGTAAATAATCTTTTTAGCCTAAGAAAGAATGATGTTGAGCATTTCAAAAGGCAGTGTAGGAGTTTCTAAAATAGAAGTAAGAATCTTTGCTTATGTGTTCCTCTCCATTGTAACAGATTAGTTTTACAGTGCCCCTTAAGTGGAGGGGATATGTGGTGAGTCATTCTCAGACTTTGGGGATTTTTTCTCTTTCTTTGCTTCTAGGCCCTGAAAATACTGAGGACTTCAGAATTCATGCCCTATGTAGTTTTTATTGCTGCTCCAGAGCTGGAGACTTTGCGAGCTATGCACAAGGCTGTGGTAGATGCTGGAATTACAACCAAACTTCTCACTGTAAGCAGATTACTTCTTATTTATTTGCTTTTGCTTTGAACAGGTTATTCTTAGATTTTTAGAAAAATTTCTACCTTTCCTTTTAGATGGAATTTGTTCTGAAATTAATGTCTATAAGAAAAATTAAGCAAGACTTTTGCTGATTACTTAGTAGAAGTTAATCAAATACTTTGTATAAGGAAAATTGCTTCTTTCTTAAAAATAGACCTCTTACAGGGAAGTGTTGATTGCAAAAATTATTTGTAATGTGTTCTTTGGAAAGTGTCACCTTTGATTATTTCCAGCAAATGGTAGATATTTCCTGGTAGGAATTGTTCTTTTATACAAATGTCTTTCCTTCACTTTCACCAGCTCTTCCCCCAAGAAGTCTTTGTTCAGTTTTGTCTTATAATATATGTGTGCTTCAAAAATGGAACCTGTAATGCTTGGAAAAGATATTGCAGCTTATGTTAAAAAAATACCTGCCAAACAAACAACAAAAAGCCCCAACCATCCAAACAAAGAAGTCCCTAATGAAAACAGTGGGGAATGCAAGTAGTCCTTGTTTTCACTGCTGCAGCAGAGAATGGCTGAGAGCTGCCAGAATAGGAAGTGCTGACCAGCTTCTCTTTCCCCGAAGTTCCTTGAATTTGTCACACCAAGCCAAGTGGCTCGTTTTGTTCATTAGATCTTCTGTCCCTTTCTGAGACACGCTGTGTAGCAGAGGGAAGCGAGACATGCTTCCTCAAGCGCAGCAAATGATGAATATTCTGCGTGGGCCTGAACGTCCCCAGCTGCAGGAGCAAAGCAAACAGGCCAGACTGAGCAGATAAAACTGTCCTCCGTGTTCAGCAGGACCCCTCCCCGGGGGATGGAAGTTGTGGTGTGCTGAGGACTCACAAAGAGTGCTGCAGCTTAGTAGCAGCATCTTGAATAATGCTGATGGGGCATCCAGAGCAATCAAATGGGGGTGGGTTAGTATTTCCACCAAATGAACCTGTGATTTTTAGTCATGGATTCTGCTTATTGTACATTCTAGTGTCTCTGTGGATGCTCAGTCTTTCCTCCTCCCTGCCCCAAATGACCCAGGAATTTTGGGGTGCATATACAAGAAGATGATATTAAAACTGCCCAGACAAGTATAAAAATAATTTCCTGCACTTCCTAATATTTGGTTCCCTAAGGGACATCCTTGCCTCTCTATTAGCTGTCCTTATGAATAATAAAGAGCATAGTTACACTTCAAATACGCATTTATGTGTCTCTACAGATTCTGAATCATGTCTGTGCACATGTATATAAAGTATGATTTCCTATTTCATATTCTTGTGCTTCCTGAACAAATGAAAAACAAATGGCATTTAAAGTATTATGTTCTTCTTGTTAGGTCTGTCTGTATTATTTCTAGCAGTCCAAGCCATTCCCTTACAAAAATCCTGGCTCTTCTAGTCATACCTTTACTTGTCTCCTTCATTCACCGTGAAGGAAAGGCCATTCACAAACTTACTTTTTCATTTTGGCTTTTGTATTGACAACTGTATCAGGACCTGAAAATATGAACTACCATAAAGGGGGACGAGTCTCTTAATTGCTTACAAACAAAAATTCTGTGGTGCAAAAATGGAGAGGGATTTTCTAAGAATGTAGGGCTAATGAAACACAAAAACGTGCTCAGAGGCACCTTTGTGAAGCTTCATAATGTGGGAATATAAATTTCCAGCACACTTTGCGGCTCGTGTCAGCACTACGATAATGCAGCAGTAGTTTACAAACCGATGTCAGGTGAGCAAGGCTGAAATGTTGCCTCTAAAAGCCAGAAAGTATTCTAGAGCTTCATTCTGATAGAAATGTGTCTTTCACTGGCTTTTGTTTCAGACTAATTTAAATCTTGGATTTTTTGTGCTTTCTGTGGAAGTAAAAGGGGCACAAATATATTTACAAAACTGATTGACTCAGTAGTTCCTAGAGCATTAATTTCATTCTGGTTGGATCTTCAGTTGCACATACAAAATGATTGACTGCCTGTTGTGCACACCAGCCCAAGTTCCCATGCTTTTATTGATTTTCTTTGGAATTGCGAGACTGGCAAACATTTGCTTGCCGTATTTAACGTTTTTGGCACAGATCGTAGCCTTTTCATCCCTTTTAATGTATTTTAATGAAAGTTACGTGTGGATTCACTATAAATTGAAAACTTTTCTTGTTTTTAAAATATATATATATAGCTTTACACAGTCCGTTGTGGTATGCAGTGAGAAGATATTCTTCCGTGTTTATAAGGATTTGCCAAGTCTGATCATCAGATCTTTAGTAATCCTTAAAACTCTCCTGCACAGGACACGGATTTGAAGAAGACGGTGGATGAAAGCGCCCGGATCCAGAGAGCGTACAACCACTACTTTGACCTGACCATTGTCAACGACAACCTGGACAAAGCCTTCGAGAAGCTGCAGGCTGCCATCGAGAGACTGAGGCTGGAGCCGCAGTGGGTCCCCATCAGCTGGGTGTATTGAGGGTGCGCGGAGAGGCTGACGGAGCAAAGAGCAGCGGCACAAGCGACGTGTAGATACCGGCGATAACCTCCAGCGCCTGTGCGTTTTTACTCTGTGTATATTCAAAAGTACACTGTTCTGAATTTTTATAAAGAGGTCGAAGAGAAAGTGTACTTAAATATGTAATTTATTTTAATTTTTCTAACTTTTTACGGATAACCTTTCTATTCATATCACATGAAGGAAATGCGTTTAAGCATTTTTCTATGTTTTGGTTTAGTACCTTTGCCTTTTTCATCTAAGAAACTTTCAGTCATTCACTTCAGCATTTACATCTTGGTCTTACATTTTCACTGTGATTAAAAACAGGATACTTGAAACAATTTTTGTAAGATTTGTTAATGTCAGTGTTTAACTGATCAAAAGTCTATAGCTCTTATTAGGAAAGAACGCTAACTTCTTTGGGTTTGTTTTTTTTTAATTCCTTAAAAACCAGAAATTTCACGGGAGCAGAATTTTAAATACTAAAAGCAGCAACAAACAGCTCCATTGCTCCGGCTTCTTTCGGCTTAATGTTGGTGCATTCCTGATGTTTCACAAGTCCTTGCTATCTCTTGATTTAGACAACTTTTGAGTAGGTTCCCTTATATCCGTCTCTTCAAATAACACAGAGCAATACCTTGCAAGCTGCTTATTAGGCTTTCTTGGGAGCCAACCTGTTAGCCCGTTAGAGTTGAAGTACTGATGGTAGAAAGTCATATGCAAGGTAATTCAGTGCAATTTGAAGAACGATGAAGTAGCTTGAGAGAGAATCTGATAATGTGGAGCCTTGTAGGTGACACTTAATGTTTAGGGCTATTTATTCACACTTGTGAAAACACATTGCTTTAAGAAAAAAAAAAAGGCATTTTCTTTTCTTAGGACATTGTTCTGTATTTGTATAGTGATCTGTGGCTTCATTTCCTGTGATGTCTAGCTGGGTTCTAAATTATCTTTTCAATATTTGTGTGTGATCAACTGCTGTATTTTATGAGTGTTGTGTAACGGCATTTCTGTGCTTTTCTTACATTGTTTTTAATTGCATTTTTCATTAGATAGCTTGTGAATTGGAAGATTACTGCTAAAAAGCGATGTTGTTTATACCTTTTTTGTTCTACAGTGTATTTCCTTTTGTTTAGTGACAATTCTCCCCTCATAGGGTCATTGATATAATTGGTATTATGTTCGAGTTCATCGATCAAAACTTAGGCTGATGTAAATTTCTGCTTAACGAGAACAGAACAAAAATACAGCTTGTTGCTCAGATGAGCTCTTTTGGTGATCATGTTTTATATTATAGTGTCAGCTGTTGTATATAGTTACATTTACCATCACGTTCTGGGTTAGGTGTCTAAACTGAAGTCATCTGTTTAATTTCTCTTCCATCTGGTGACAGGCACCTGGCTTCTGGATTCTTCCTCCAACACCACAGTGTGATATGGAATGCTATCAAAAGGCACCTTCCTCAGAACTATTTCTGGAGGAAGACAGACTTAGACACTGTAAAACAGTATTGCTTCCTGGGGCTCTCAAAAGACTTTTTATGTGCACGAGGAAAAGAAAAAACGGAGTAGATGCAGTGTGGGAAAAGCGTGTTAAAAAACTCTCAGAACACCCGTATACTACAGATGATTTTTACAAAACCTGCGAAGTTGGTTGTTGTGGGGGAAAAGGGGCAGAGAGGGGACTTGAAATCCCAGTGTATGTGGAAAATGTCGGTTGAACTTGTGTATAGCGCAGGAAATCTTTATGGCTCTCAATACTGAGATTTCAGTCTTTTAGAGGGAATCTAAAATTGTCTAAGGAAAGTTTGTACCACTACTTTGTTTTATTGCTATACTTTCGGGATCTATATTCTCTGGTTTTGTTTAAGTTTGGCAGAGCTTTTAAATGTGGCACCAGCATGGAACTCTTCGTTTCCTTTCCCAGGAAACATGTTCTGTGATCCTATTGCTCAGAGGGTGCTTTGAGGAGTGGATCGAGTTGTGTATGTAGCAGTAAATGATAGCAGGGCCGTTGCTTGGCTATTTTAATGATTTGCTTTTGGCACTCTATGCTGAACATGACTGAACTGTGTTTGTGTACTGTCACAGGAGACCTCCGTGTGCTGTAAATAAGATGTGCTGGCTGGACAGATATGATGCCTTTTCATTGTGAGTTAGAAAAATACTCTTATTTGTGATGCCAAAAGTGGGCTGAGTTCACTCTTCCCTAATGAATGGAATGAGAAGAATCTTCAGTTTACACACTGTAGTACTTCATATTGCAAACATCACTTATTTTCATCGTTTTTCCCTTAAGTTTACTTAACCAGATGAAACACATGAAACCTGGACACCAAGGTTTAGTCAGGAAAAGCTCTCTGCTCCTTCTGTTTCCATCCTAGGGAGAATACTGCCAAAAGAGTCTCCCTAGTTAGCAATCTCCAAAGTAGCCACGTATTTGCTAAAGCACAGGGCTTTGGTGTTTGCCGCAGGTTCACACTGTGTGTTCGAATCAGGCAGTGAGCACAGTGGAGCCTGGTGGCTGAGCATTGGGTGGTGGTAGGGTAGATGCCAATGAGCAGCAAAATTCGTAAGCAATAAGAGAAGATGGCTCGCTTAGGTTGCAGGCAAAGATCGTATGGAAGTGTCTCTGGGTTTTATCTGGGTGTCCACGTGCCAGGTTGTAAGGGGAGCAACAACCCAAACACCATGCTCCTTGCATCTTGGTTTGTTAAATCTTGAGGGTTCACGTTGGCGTGAGTTTAATGCTGAGAGGGGGAGAGAGGTTGGCTTGCTTTTTGTGGTGGTGGGTTTTGGTTTGTTTTTTTTTAGCAAAAACAGATTTTCAGCAGATAGCCTGCTTAGTGTGTTACTACCTGGTAGGATGACTAGCATGAGACTGACAGTTACTTTTTTTTTCTTACAAGGAGTGTTCTTGGAGGTTCTCATAATGCTGGTGCCATCTGAGTCACATCCACAGCGGTGACAGTCTCTGCCTGCCAGGGTGTGCTAGGTCAGCTGCTAGACAGGCACCTGTACATTGTGCAATTAGGGGAGAAAGACACTGTGAAGGGCTCATCCTGAGCAAGTGAAAACATTTCGGAGAACGGCTGTTTGAAGTATTTCGGAGGAGTTAAAATAACTGGGATTTCCTATCTCTCATTCTGTACTAAACATTCATTTTCCAGATCCTAACAGGAAAACCTTTTACATTGGCTGTTAATGATTACAATAGGTGTGTCTGAGCGAGGTGAAGATGCTGCTAAATGTTTAAGAGACGTGGTATGTATCACAAGATAAATATTTAAGTAGTTTAGAAAAGTAAGTTATCAAATAGTTGTCTGTGTATATGTATGTATGTGGATGGTAAAACAAAAAATGCTCATGTTGGTTATCACATTACTAAACTACCATGACTTAATCCAGAGATTTACCTGCATGTGAGACTTTAGAACTGGTACACTTCTCTACCTGGTTTATTGTGTTTACTAATGTATATTTTTCTAAATATACAGATATTTCAATCTAAAAAAAAATCTATATTTATCTGTAATTTCTATCTGTTTTGGACAGTGCATGAGGTGCTGTAAAATTCTGTACATATAGAGACTTATAGAAGAAACACTGTCGTTGCCCTGTGAATGAAAAGTTATACATAGAAGTACAGTCAGTATGCCAAGACCCGTAAGTTATTTCCCTGAATTCACCAAAAATTCCCTTAAGCGTGCCCCAGTCTCAGCTTCCAAGTAAACACCCTGGTGCGTGTGTACCCAGGGGATTACCCTGCTGTCTCTAAATGTGACTGGCAGGTCTGCTTTAGGTTCTGCATCATGTGACAAGATGCAGTCCAAGTTTACTGGGATAATTATAATGGAAAGTGGGATAATTATAATGGAATATGTCATCTTGCATAGATTTATGAAGGTCTTTCAAAATGTTTTGCAGGTATACAGTGAAGGTAAAACTGGAGCACAATCACAGACCTTTGTATGCAAGGGAAGTTGAATTTATAACCAGTACAGTACCCGTAACTTGTGCCGTGTTCTCAGATCAAGGCAGCTCTGTGTACTTAGTCATACAAAAGCTTTGTGAAGCAGCATGGCAGATCAGCTCATCACTTTTGAATTTGTGTTTATATAAACTGTCACACCTTGCCTAGGCTCAAAAGGTGACATTTATTTCCCCATCCTCTGTACTCACTGCATCTTCTAAAGTCATACCTAAGTGACTTGCTGTACAAATTGCCTGCAGCTCAGTGCTCAGGAAGTCATCTGGGTTTGGTTTTGTTTTGAAGAGGGTGATGCAGCTGAGAAATAGGAAGCTTTTTTCTCTTTGAAACACAGAAAATCCTTGGCTAGGTATCCTCTTGAGCCCAGCTGGCCTCGAGGACAATCAAGCAGAGCACTCCAGAAATAAGGAACTGTGGGTTCTTCTGTGTCCTTATGCACGAGCTAATATTGTGAATGTCAGTTCAAACTTCCTTCACCTATTCCTTGGTTTCCCATCCAGGCTTCCTCCAGCTTACTTCTCCATTCAGACCGAACCTTGAGGCAGATGCTCTTCCTCTTGCTGTGCCCATAGGTGCAGCTCTCAGACAAATCACAGCTGGAGCTCTGTCACGCAGATCTGTACGGACTCTTTGCTCCGTGCAGGGTTTCCTGCCTCACCCAACTTCTGAAGAGTTCAGGTACTGCATTGTTATTGCCAAACTCCACGATACCACTTTTGCAGAAGTGGTGAGATCAGTTTACTGGTGTCTACGTAGTGGTCACTGGACACAAAGGCTTGTAGTCTGGTAGGCCTCTTGCCTTAAGTACCCCCAGCTCCCAGCTGCCCCCCCAAACCTCTCCTGGGCCACTGAAAGGCTGGCTGTACTTAAAGGTACTTTAGTTTGCTTTCTCTGGTGGACTGTCGTGACTGACAGTGCTGAGGTGAAGTCCTGGCCCTTTTTTTTCCCCTGGCTTACGTTTTTTTGGCCTGTCATTCTCGGGTTTTCATGTATGTTTAACAGGCTTACTGGTGGGAATTGTCTGGAATTCTCGTGTCTTGTGGAGGAAATAGCGGTCGATACAAACGTAAGTATTTAGGACTGGGATAACTTAACTGGTTTTAGGCCCAAGAGAGATGCTAAAAATAGAGTAAAAAATGCTTCTAAAATAACATTTTGGTTATTTTACAGGCAATGTTGGCTTCCAGACATATTAAAACTGTGCTCATGTACACACACTTAAAACTTAGGGGTAAATACTGCAAGGAATTCAGGCAGTATCTGCTACTTCACCTGAATTCTCCGTGGTGGGATACTACTCCCCAAATGATCACATTTTCAGCTGCTGAAGTCCGAGTTCATTTGCTGCTCTTGCAGCTGGGACTTACCTGTACAGGCTTAAAAACAAACCCCAGCTTGGTGAAGGCCATTAGGCAATTGCACCTACTAAAAGGATTTATTCAGCAGGGGTTCAGCAATATTTATATTTTATGGAATAAATTGCAATTGAAGTAAATCAGTTTAGTTCTCAATATTTGGAAACTTTTCCTATGTTCATTGGGTAGGGAGTTCCTTTTGCCACTAGGGCAGTGGTCAGACAACATAGTTAAAAGTAGTCCTGGAGTTTAGCCTTTTCCCTTTTAAGTCAGTAGCTCCATGCTAATGCTTCTCCTTGCAGTTTTGGCTGTCCTCATGGCCAAGCCGAGTACTAGCCCACAAGTAGCCATTTCCCTAGGACACAGTAGAGCCCCTTCCAAAACCCCAAGTAACTTGACCTCTCACAAGATACATAGCACAGAGCAAAGTGAATGGCACTGTTTGTACAGTTCCAGGGGTGGCAGCCGAATTGTCGGCTGCAAAAAGCTTTGACTGATTTTTGTTGGTTTAGGTCTTGTACACAATTATATATGGAGATAACTGTTGAAATATATTTTTCCCCTCTGAAAATGCATGTTGAGCATCCCTTCCCCAGTCCCCATCCTATACTGCCCGTGTGTAACATTTGTGCTTTGTGGTATCAGGAGGGGACCTGCCTCCGTGGATTTTAAAATACAAGTTTTTCACTCTCCCACCCTGCACTGGGCTAAGAACTGTAGGGTCTTGGTTAAGTGTTTGGGTTTAAATGTGTATTAGAACTCTGTCACCATGCGTTTCCTTACCTTGCTTCTTCTCACAACTGGTTTTGCCAGTTAGAAGCTCTCGTGGTTTTTTGTTTGGGTTGCTTTTTGGTTGGTTGTTTTTTTGTTTGTTCTTTTTTATTATTATTTCTACAGCATATTAAATTAAACTGGATTTGACATTTGTAAGATTTGCAAAACTGCTCTCCAGTAAAAAAATAGTTTATTTAGTTGAAAGCTTCCTGCAAAAAACCCCCAAACCATTAGCTAAACTTTTTATTGTAAACCTCAAAGTGATTTAGTACCTAATTGAATACAGTACTGTAGAGCAGGCCCAGGATATGGGACTTGTTAGCATTGTGACTTCATAAAGTCAGCTACTATGTGGGATGTTTTTAAATTGTGACTTGTTTTCTAAGACCTCCCCCTGTCTTTTTCACAGCTAATATTTTCACAATAAACACAGCCAAACATGAAAATGTTACTGTACAAATGATGAAATTCTGTTAATTCCCAACAAAATATTTTTGTATATAATAAAGATTTAATATTGACAGAATGGAACAGGCTTTTTTTTTCTGTCATACTTTTGAATATTAGGCAATATTAGTGTTGGTGCACCTCTGCCTTTCTGGCTTCAGAAAAGCAGCTTTTTGGTTGTTCTTGTTTAGCTCCGTGTTCACATATGTGCCCAATCCATGTACAGGGAAGATGGGCGCCCTGTTCTCAGCACTGCAGCACTGAGGGAGTCGCTCTCCTGGGCCTGCACTGCAATCAGCCACGGTACAAAAGCCCCGGGGACTCAGGACTGAGCAGCCTGAAGGAGGCAAGTGCTGGTTACGGGCAGCAAGGCAGAGCCTGCCAGCCTATGGATGTAGCACATGCTCTTTAAAAGGAGGCCGCTGACCTCCTTCCGGATTGCAAAGGTATGGATTCCTCCCCTTCCTCCTGGGCAATGCAAAGGGAAGCAGTATTTTAGGGAGGTAAGTCAAGGTGCAAAATCAAATCCTTGGAGACAAGCTTTGAAGCACCCTACAGCTCTTTTTCCACCTCCCTTCCTAGGGAAGGCCACATCTAATCCTGAAAAAGCACGTTGCAAGGAATGGCTGGTTTGTCCAAGATGTAGTGGATGCACATCCAGCTCTCCTGGGGTGGATTGTGAATTAATTTGGACCAGTGCAGCAGCTTCGGCTGGGTCCCTGAAGAGGTATGTTCTTGGCTGAGGGAAGGGCAGGACTGGATTTGAGAGACACACACTGCTTCTTTTGCTCCCTTGGATCTTCTTATTCCCAGTCTGACCTATTTTTAAAATTAATGTGCACAACGATCCTGCATTCAAGAGCATGGAAGAAGGAACTGGAGAGAAAATGGTGATCATACAGCCTGCCTCAGTTGTTTCTTTTTTGCCCAGTTTTGCTGCTCTCTCAGTTCTAAAAGCACCATTCTCCCCTACCTGGTGTTCTAGAGGTGCTCTGTGGTCACAGGAGCGCCGGCAAATGGAGGAAAGCTGGGAAACCCTTCCACAAAGGGCACCTAAAGGGACAAAGCCAAGACTGCAGCACAGCTAATGACTAATGCAGAGGCACTGATTCCCTCTTCCACATCTGTGACACGTGATCACCCCCTGAAAGCAGTTCCACAGTACAGTGCACGCAAGGCTCACACCAAAGACCTCTGAGGAAGATCAGAGCATGTGGACAGTGGCACCACGTGGATGCTCACACAGCCACTCGCCATCTGTATGCACCACCCTCCAAGGCTTGTGGAACCCCCAAAAGAAAAACAATGGAAACTACATTCATGAAGCTATAACTTATTCTATTGTTTTGACATGACATTTAATAGAAAGGTTTGATAAATTAGTTACAGAGGCAACTTTTGAGTAGTGATTGGCAAAAGACAACTCTCATTTACACCTCCTTTTTCACCCATTTACATCCTCTTAAAGGATCCTTCCATCTATACCAGTGCAAGGTTCAGGCAACACCATCAGCTTCATTTAACAGATGAGATGCAGAATTGCCCACGGCACAGTGTGCAGAGCTATCCTGAGCTCTCAGGGCATGGAAAGGTTCCACAGTGCTTTTCTGCAAAGTCCATGTCCTCAGGGAAGCCTGAATTGAGGTGACATTTTGAAGACCTCTCAGACAATCTGCTCAAGACCATGTGGGAATAAAGCAGGAAACAACCAGGACTCCTACCCACTGCTACACTGCAGGGCCTGGTTACTGATCACCCCCACACAGGTGCCTGCTTGTTTGTCTGTCAGCCACCTCTTACCTGCAAACACTGATATTCCACTTACCTGGAACATCATCCTTCCAAGCCCACATTTACAGTGATCTCTGCTGGATTTCTGTTTCACAATTACAAAAAAACTATGATGGAACAAAAGGCAAAATAGTTTAAAGCACACAGTGCTTTACTAATGCTTTGCCATAAGTCAAAGAAACAAGCAAAATATCTGCACTTAAAATGTCCTGTGGGTAAAATGATGCTTTTTGTGGTGACAGCACAAAAATGTGCACACACCAAAAGGCATTGCCGTACCTCAAAGTTCAGAACACAATTTAAATAGCTGAAACTTGCTAAGGTGAGTAAAAACTTATTAGAAAACAGAAATGCTGTACAAATGCATAAACCTCTCAGGGTGGCCTTGGTTTTTAAAAAAGGGTTTTTATATTTCCTGCGTTGTGCAGCAGGAAAAGCCAAACAACAATTAAGAGGAGAACCTAATCAAGTACCTCTTTGAGAGCCCTCCATTTCACTTGCTCCAGAGTGAAGGCATTCTGCACATCCGGTCTTAAAGGAGCAGAACAGTTGCTGCATTGCAGAACCCTGGATTTCCACAGCCTGCTTGTTTACAAAAAGCAGTTTGTACTTTGCTGTTTTCTCCCACGCATATTAATGCAAGCAATCAGGTTTCTGCTGCCCTGCAGATCTGACAATCACCACACCGGCTCTGTTCAATTTTTGCTACTTGCTCCTCCCTTCTAATTGCTCCCCTTCATCCGTTCCGTCTGCATTTTCCAGGGGAAGCGCAGAGGAACTGGCAGCGGTGCAGAGCGTGTCCCCCTGGCTGCCCTAACCCCTGGCTGTGCTGCCCTAAGTACCCAATAGGGTGGTTCTACTGCCTGGCCCAAACACACCAACACCACAGAGCTACAGCAGAGCGAGCAGGCTAGAACACAAACTCAGTAAAGCTCCTATACGTTCCCACCTAAAGCATGAAGTCCATACAGCGCAACATAAAGAACAAGTGGGAAGAATCGAGGTTCTTTCATGGTTACAGCTTTTACAGAAGACTCAGTCATTTCCAGATTTATGTTTGATGAAGCAAAAAGCCTTTGCACGACATCGAATCTCCCTCTGTCAGTGAGCGTGGCCACCAACGGACTGCTGAGCGCCACAGTGCCATCGGCTGAAGCAACGTCAGGCTGTGTTTGTGAGAGAGAGCAAAAGACAAGAGACATGAAAAACTCAGTGCTGTTGTCCAAAACCACCACAGAGCTTACAAGGCAGCAGCAAAAGGGCAAGAGTCCCTACACTATTAGCCTCGACAAGTATGACGTACTGATCCAGGACCAAAGGTTTTTCCTTTAAGGAAAAACATCTCTCCTACTGTCCCTTTGTTCCCCAGTTCAACTTCTCTCACTGCAGATCACACTTAACTCTCACTCTGAGCAAACAGTAGCACACCCCCTGCCCCTATATATTTAAAGGGGTTTTTGTAAATGAGCTTAAAAATCTCAAAAAAAAAAAAGATAGAAACAGAATGATTTGAGTTGAAAGGGACATTAAAGATCATCTAGTTCAACCTCCACTCTGCCGTGGGCAGGGACACCTTTCACTAGACCAGGTTACTCAAAGCCCCACCCAACCTGTCCTCAAACACTTCCAGGGATGGGGCATCCACAATTTCCCTGCACAACCTCACCACTCTCATAGCAAGGAATTTCTTACTACCATCTTGATTCAAACCTACCCTCTTTCAGTTTGAATCCATTCCTCCTTGTCCTGTCACTACACGCTCTTGTAAAAAGTCTCTCTCCTGCTTTTTTGTAGGCTCCCGTCAGGTCCTGGAAGGCTGCAATTAGGTCACCCTAAAGCCTTCTCCTCTCCAGGCTGAACAAACCCAATTCTCTTACCCTTTCCACACAGGAGAGGTGCTCCATCCCTCTCATGCCCTGCACTGTTCCTTCAGCAGTTTCAATAAATGGCCTCAGAGTTTTGGGACTTCAGAATTTGCCAAGGCTCAAGCACTGCTGCTACCAAAGCGCAATTTCTGTTTCCCAAGGGGAAGTGATTCCTGTTACCGAGACTTTAAAACGGTGAGACTATTAGCAAATGAAAATTTGAGCTTTTGCTCGTAACCCATGAAATCTCCCAAATCCAGAAACGTTTAGAAGTCAGGTATCCACCCGCAGCAAATTATGGGCTTCATTTGCCACTGTCAGACTGACTCTGGCTAAGCACTGCCTACGGCTGAAATCCACACTGGAGCTTGCCGTGTCCCTTACTGGGTGAGAACCGTGGCGAGGCCAAGGACACGGTCATTGCTGCTGCTGGGCCCGTCTCCCCTACTCACCAAACAACACAACGCAGGGACAGCCTGAAGATCACAGCAGGCACGCAGCAGGACCAGAGTGCAAGCAGACAGCTCTGTGAAGGAAACATTAACAGGGAAAGACTGTTTCCAGTGAATGCTGCACAGGGCTGGCTGTTGGAAGGGGGGCTTTAACAGGGAGCTCTGTTATGGCGTTCTCCTCAGCTGGATGTTTGGAAGGGGCTGATCCAGCCCGATCCTGCCTGCAGAATAAAACGGGATGGGCAATGGGTCTATCTCTGCCCTTGAGAAAAGGCACTAGTGGAAAAGGGGATTCCTTCCCCATCGTCCTTGTCTCCTCCCTATGTATCTGCCCCGTGTCTCACCCCTAGTCTACAGGCCGAAAAAAAGACTTAGGCCTCGGATAAATCAATAACATATGCTCTCAAAATCTATGTGAGATACTGACTTCTGCAAACCACAGTTTGAGAGGCCTGGCATAGCTGAGACTGCCTTGAGGCTGGGAGATGGTCTAAATGATCGCTGTGGTGCCCCTCAACTCTGTAACAAAAGGCTGTAATTCCCACCAGGAGCAACAGGCATAAAGCAGCTTTTGAATCTTGATCCAGCTACACTTACGCCTGGACTTTAGCAGGAGACATTATGTCCAAAGTCAGGCGATAATGCAACATGCTCAATTAGCTGTGCCCTGCTGTTAACAGCACCTGACAAGTGTTACCACATCAGCAGGGTTGTGTTTTCTATTTCTTTCCTGTCTCCACAAACGAGTTAAGCTTTCCTACCCGGGTACTGTGCGTATATGGACACACACTGATATTTTACTGCACAGTGCCACATCTACACTGGACTTCCCTTAGTCACCTTAATGCCAGGAAAGTATATATAAGAGAGAAAAGTCCAGGGAAGTCTGCCCTGGACTTCGCAGGTAGCTTTTAATTAACACTGTGGTGCCAACTAGATTTTGAGGATGGCATTTGTTTGACATTTATGTTTAATCTCCTGTTTCAGCAGCTGCAAAACAACCCTCTAATTGCAGCGTCTCTGTGTTACACTCATTTTTGCTAAATTTAGTTTGCACCTCAACAATATACGCCGTTACACAGGAGACAACACCTAATCTGTAATTCTCAGTATTTAAGCAGGAAGAACTCTGGCATGCAGTGTACAGAAATTAGCTTGCCAAACTGCAAATGCCCACATTCAGCAGAGCCGAGCAGTCCTGGGGGAATGTGTATTTTACACGCAAAACCTGTCAGTGATTGAGGGCTGAATTTGGTTCACAGCCAGGAATGCTAAGCATAGTATACCAAACTCGAAAAGGGAACAGAACCATTTACGTTCACGCAGCTCACCACCTGCTCAAAGAGAGCCACAAATGCTTTAATGTGGAGGGAGCTCCTAAAAGGAAAATTAAAAAAAAAAAGGCGCTGTTCACAACATACCAGAGATAGCACTGATGAGAAGGTGAGCAGCTGAGAAAAGTCCTTCATCCTGAGGCTGGTATTGCTGCAACAGCTCCTTCTGTGAACTGCACCCTAAGAGTTGCAAGAAGTTAAGGAGGTCTCTTTGTTGTGCAAGTTTTAACTCCTCCAGATCTGGCTTGTCTCCTGTGCAGATATCATCGAACTGAAAGCAAAAGAAAAAGCAAAACTCCTTGAAAAAAGAAAAATTCAAGCACAGGAGAACGTTAGTGCTATTCTGAAATGACTTTCAGAAAGCAAGCCAAAGTTCCTTCATCTTACCACGTCCCCCAGGGCAGTCACCATTTCTTCATGCAGCAGGAGTTCACAAAGGGTTTTATATAAAGCTCTTTGCTTGTCTCCTGGAAGCTTCACAAAGGGCTGGAACTGGGTCTTCAACCGTGACAGATCTTTCCCAAGAAAGCAGTAAGAAGTAAAACTAAGTATTTCTACACATTTGCCAGTAAAAACAGTTAACATTTTTGCTACGTGTTTCATAAGCCCACTTATCACCACACCCTGACATCCCGATTTCCATGAGCTCAAGTTACAATGCAAGGCTGGAACAGACCTGATGGTAATTCCTAAGGAGCCACTGAAGCCCCAGTGAAAACCCTGAGAAAGAAGAACAGCTACCAAGAATCACCACTATTTGGTGTTCAATATTTTTAGTATTTTAGAACTCAGTATTTTAATGCTAACCAAACTAATCACACCTTTAGCTTTTCACTTTAAAGTTTATCTCCGGAGTATGTTCATTTATAAGGCAGAATGAAGAGTTCTGCTCATAAACTTACTTCTTAATCTGGGATTAGTATGAATTACAAAGTAACTGGGTGTAAGTCCACACACAGATCTATTAGGATCCTGAACTGTTGTTCTCGTATTTCATCAGGTGCAAAAAAGAATTACACCCCCTCACCCCTGACCTAATTATTATTAAAAGAATAAGGATAAAAATGTCGTCTTAATTGAAATTCCAAATCCATTGTGGTAACACAACAGAAGTACAAGAGAGTGCACTGCACTGATTTCACCACTATTCAACTATGATAATGAAATGAAATACTTTGTGACATCAAATTACCACTTTGCTACAAGAAAATAAGTTTTCAGATCAAGAATGCCAGCTGGAAGTTTGGAATGTTTTTTCCGACATTCCAAAAATAAGGGCATGCAAGTGTTCTCAACCTTGTTTAAAAGAAATTTTCCTTTATGTCACTCTGGTCAAGAAACATGCTCTCTTTAAGTAAGTCCTTTATATCTAAAAAGTCACTTCACTGGGGGAAAAAAAAGCCCAGCCACAGGCAGGTATTTTTTCTATCTGATGCAATCGTATGACTGTCTATACAAACCACAGAGAAGGAAACCTACGTTCCAATTCTTTAGCAGAAATAATTTTTTTAGTTTCTTTCCCCCAAGAGACAGTGCAGGTTAATTAATTAAAAGAAATCTCCAGGCCTTTTGAGCAAGAAAGGCACAAAGGTATGTCAGGCTAAAACAAAACAGAGAACAGTGGCATAGCATTCTTTCACAAGTAAGTGGGTTTATATACACATGAAGACAGTCATTCCTCCCAGGCAAGTCTACATAAGAATGACACAATTTATTTCAGGACAACAAATAACCTGTTTTGGCCACAGTCTACCGAACAACCATTAACAAAGGGTGAAATTTACAGCCAACCCAAGGGATGTTCATCAGTAGAACCAGCTGTAACAACTCTGCCAAGAACTGATGAAAAGCAAAGTGTGTTCTGAGGCCTTGATTGGTTTTCCCTTTTTCTGTTCCTCTGGTAACAATCCTGCCCCTTCTTTCCGCATTGCTACAATAAACAATTTGTACCTGGCCCATTATACCAATTTGCAAACTTCTGTTTAATTCATATTTTAATTTTGCCAGTTATAAAGCTTCTCAGAAAATAATGAGGCTAAGTAAAGGCGGGGGAGATGTCTTTGTAATTTTGAGACTTGAAATAACCTCTAGCTAAGAAGCTTTACTAAGAGTGTTTTTCAAATAATGAAAAAGCATTTTCAATAACTCTTTCTGAATGAAAGCATAAATCATCACTAATCTTATAGAGGTTATCTGGAATGTAACAAAGCTGGCATAAACACCAGACTTTGTAAGATCAAATTTATGACAAATGGATTCAGGATGTTCCTAGGGAACAATGCACTGCATATACCTACTGCAGAACTAGTTTTTTTATATCCTTTCAGTGCATTCCCCCAAGAGTTCCTGATAAGGGCTATTACAATGAACTAACAAGATTTCTTATGTACTATTGTACCACATTATTTCTCCCTATCCTTTTGCTTAATTCACTGTAATGGAATCATATAACACATTTCTGGTAATACCTTGTTTCAATACACTTATAGAAGCATCACTGGGAACGAGGGTTTTAGCCCCAGAGTGCATCTCATTATCAACAGCATCTGGCTGATACAGAAATGAAGCATCTCTGAATAGAGCTGAATGGGGATAAGTCGAGCCTTCTGTGCTTTCTTTTTCAAAACCTCCTTGCTGTTCATCTAGCAGACAGAACTCTGTAATTAGAAATTCAATTAAAAACAATGATTAATGAAATACACAGGCAGTTACTAAGTAAGATGCAAGCTAGTATTTTCTAGTGTTCTCACATGTGATTTCTCCACGTCTCGTCTCTTCCCGATGGAAACAATGCCAGCCATTGTCTATGCACGTATATTACTGAGCATTACTGCAGCCCTGATGTTTGGTGCAGCATGTACAGATGAAGGTCCTGTGCTGCAGCTGCCACCTACAAAATGTGACACCAGCTCCTGTGAACTAAAGTAATGTAGGCAGCAATTACCATGAGAACTTCTCTCCGACACTGTAAACCTGAATGCTGCACGCAGGAGATGCAGGTGTGAATTCCTGACACGCTGCAGTGCAGGCCACCTGATCCACTCATGATGGAGACACATGAAAGCACCCTCTGAGATTCGTAAGAACTCTTCAGAGTCCTTCACAGAGCTCCTTTTGGTCATGGCACTAACGGACTCCTCTTTTTAGCCAAGCCACAGGTCCATGCTCAGGTTCTCCAGAGGAGTGGAAAAAAAAGGGGCTTTGGAGAGTCTCTAAAGGATGTCACCCAGGCACGTTCCCTAACAGAATCATTCTGCAATATACTGTCTCCTTGCAGTAACTTCATGGAGGAAATAACACGCCCTGGATGGATCATCCTTTCTGCCTCATCTTTGTGATCTCACCCAACCAGGACTGCCCTTTTCCTGCCACTCCAGTGCCCGCAGCCTGACGAACTTAAGAGACTCCTGGAAGGTACATAGAACCTCCTAAAGAGTTACGCCGAGAAATCTGGAGTATTGAGTTCTGTGCTCATGTGGCCAGCACTGTGCCCCAAAGATGCAGAATACAGTCACAGCCCTAAGCATCCTGATCATCTCTTGCTGGCTCAAATGCAAGATTTGAATCTGTGCCCCTGGGACTCTGCAGGAGGTCTGAGAAGAACACAGGCAGGCTAGCATGAGAAACTCAATTCTAAAGTAATACCTGGCAGCAAAGAGAAAATACGTAACTAATCAAGCACACTGCTCACGTGTACCAGGCACAAAACCTAAATATAACCTTCCTGCAGTTGTAAGAGTCTGTCTCACTAAATTAAGGACATTCAAAGCAGATGAGAAAGCATGGAGAGCACTCCATCAGCAAAAAGCTCTTTCAAAGGGAAAGCAGACAAAGAAATCTCTGCCACAGAGGAAGAAAGACAACAGACCTTTATGCTTGCGTAACCCTTTGCAAGGGAGAGTGAGTTCCAGAGGAGCAGAGAGCGATTAACACAAGCTAAGAACTTCCCAAAGCAACAAGACTCTGGGCAGCAGCTGAGGCACCACCAGGCCAACTCACTCACGTTACTTTCATTGATAATAACAAGGCTTTCACACGAACCCCGAGGAGAAAGACAGTGCTAAAAAACTGCCTCCCCTCCGGAGGCAGAATGATGCTAATAAGGGAAATCAAACTTTTCAGATGATACTGTGCGTTAAGAGATACAGACCCTGCCATTAACTCTTGCAATAGGAAATTCAGAGGAAAACACAGGACTCAAAAATTTGTATTAAAAGGACTGTTAATTAATTCTGTACTGAATCCCATTACATTCCTCTAGGACAAACCTCCAACAGTGCAATTAGAACTTGTTAGTTTTCCAGAAACATTAACAAAAATGCACAAAAACCAGAGATGATCAATGAAAGCAATCAAAGAGACTCCTTTGTGTGGAAAAGTGGAAAAGATTAGGACTGTTTAATTTACAGATACTTGAAGAGGAAGCAAGCCACACATTTTATTTATAAAAATGTCCAAGCATGTCCAGCCACATCAGCCAGAACATTTTAAAGAAAATTTATATACCATTTTTCCTAACAGAGTAACTCAAGCACTGCCAGCGGCAAAGAAAAACAGACAATAAAAAGTTTACATGCACCTTATTCCTTAATTATCTCTGAAGAGAATTCCATTAGGTTACACCTGCTACTGGTCACTTTCAGCATGATGAGAAAGGACTACATAGTGGATTTAACTTCAAAGTCTATTTGTATTTTCAGAAACAGACACTGATCACCACTGCTCAGACATCAACACGGTGAAGTTTAGGCTCCACCATACTTATTGTTGCTGGCAAATCCCTAATTTTCTTGTTAGTTTCTCCCCTTTACCTTCTCAGGGACACTCAGGTAAGGGAAAATAGCACAAACTAAAAAGGGAAACAGGCAAGACATAGGTTGGTTGAGCTAAAACATGAAACAAGCTGTGCTGGTTTTGAAACTTGAAAGACATTAATGCTAAATAAGAAAAAAAAAGATTGGAAAAAGAAGCAGAAGTGGAAAAAGAGCAGAGAAATACAGATCCTTATAAGCTAGCAGGACATGGGAATTTCATCCAGAAATCACTGAAGTAGGTTATCAGCCATACACCTATGTAGTCAGACAGCCTTAATTGCACCTCATCACTCGGAATTACAGTTCTATTATAACCGTGAAGTCAACGTTCTCTGCCGTTATCTCTGTGCTCAGTCTACGTCAGAGCAATTCCACATTTCAGAAACTTTTTACAGGTTACATAATATTTACTTCTATTCCTGAGCCTACAGACTTCCTTAATATCAGAAGTCAATTCAAGGAGAATGATGGAGAATTATTTTCTGTATTTCTTAGCCAAGTAAGATGCATCCTGGATTCAAATCTCAACTGTACTTCAATTATTTCTTCAATATATCTCCTGTTTCTCTCCACATTAGTCCTTTGCAACCTCCAGCTCTGCACAGCCCGTCTGATTTCCTTTCTTCTTGCATAATATCCCCTGAAACCTCCTTTAGGTCAGGCAGTTTAAATAAGGATAGACAAGAAAGAAAAATCCAAGTAATTCTGCAGAGTTGCAACTCCCCCCAAAGCCAATTTCAACCTGAAAAATATTTGACCTGACATAAGTAAAGCATGACCAGAAAACACGACAAGGCCATTTCTGCAAACATTCTGAGGGAAATCCGTACATGAAAGTGTAAGTTAGAAAAGTTTAAATTCCAGTCCGGTATGAAGGATTCTTTTCTTAGCATGACTGTTGGCTAAACATTCCTGGCTGGCCGCTGATTTACGTTCAGGTCACTCTCCTGCCAACAGGTGAAGGGAACAGCACGGGCCAAGGGCCAGCTAGCTAGAAGCAAAACTGCACACAAAGACCTGAATAACAAATCTGAGAGCATCAGCAGCGTGCCACTGCAGCTACTGAAGTTTGCTGCATACTGGGCTGTGCTGACAACAGCGTAGCCAGCGGATGAAACGGAATTTCCAATCTGGGAGCCTGTATTCAGAGTGTTGTGTCTGGTTTTGGACTCCCCAGTACAAACCCTACATTCGCATACTGGAGCAATCTGACAAAGTGCCACCAAGATCACCGGGGGCTGGATCAAGCATGAGGAGAGGCTGAGAGACTGGGTTCATCCAGCCTGGAGAAAGCACTGCTAAGAGAGAACCTTACTGCTGCCTGTAACTACCCAGTGGAAGCGTGAAGAGAAGGTAGAGCCAGACTCTTCTGTATGATGACAGGACAAAAGGCAAGGGACACAAATTAAAGAGAACTTCTTGCTAGATATTAAGGAAAAAAAAGTTCACTACCACGTTCATCAAATGTGATAACAGGCTGTCCAGAGGAGCGATGGAATCTCTGTCTCCAGAGGTAATCCACATTTCAGGATAGACAAGGATACAAGCAATCTGATCAAACTCTGAGCTTAGATCTAAGTTCAAAAGTTGTTCCTGCCTTGGCTAGGGCTAAATGACCTCCTTGCAGTCCTCTGAAGCCTAAGTTATTCTGAGTTTATTCAAGCAAGTGAAAAAGCATTACTAAATCAGAAGTGCAGCATTTCCAGCACAAATAACTATCAAGGCAAAGGAAACCATACAACATTATCACCTTCGTGCACAGGGAAATGCAAAACTCATTGCCAGACAGACAGCTTTGTCTGCAGCTGAACTGTGTGCCACAGAAAATGAGCTTTTCACTTACCAAACTGGCCATTGTGCTTTATAAACAGTTCAATTACACCGTAGGCAATAGCGGTTGCAGGTGGAATTTCAAGGATCACACTAGAATCTTTCATCATACTTCCGTTTTCACTTACTGAAACCTGGAAGACAGATTTATTCACCATTTATCTGAACCAGCTATTGTACGGCTTAAACACAGAACTGAGGTGAAAAATACAGATAAAGAATGTGCTTTATTCTCCGTGATGTCTAACTAAAGAACACGTTTGCCATCTATAGAAGGAACTAGACAAAGAGCGAGGGAGAAGCACAATGCCAAGAGAAGCTCTCGAACTCGTGGCTACCCTGTCCTAGCACACAGTTGAGCTCCAGGTGCAGCCTTTGCCACACACGAAATGCTATGTCACTAAGAAATGGGCACCCACTTCAGCGTCCTGCACTGCCCAATTCTATCTTGACATTCCTTTTGCCCAGGTGGAGACTGGTAGGAGGAAGGTGGCACTTGCGCAGAGGGCTGTTGTACTGCAACCCCCAGATCTCTGCCACTGGAGACACCCTGTACACAGAAGTGATTCATCACCAGCTTTAAAAAAAACTTAGAATGAATAAGCACATGTTTTGACTTCGGTAATTCCTTCTCATTTCATAAGAAGTTTTTCAGATATCCTCATAATGCAGTTAATCTCTAGGCCCATGATCGAAAGCAAATAGCTTCCCAATAAATATGATAACTCAGTAGACACTGCAACCATTTGCGATGAATGATCACTTGGCTTTTCAAATGAATTTCCTTCAGCAATGCATTTTTCTATTCAACTTGTAATGAATTGCTATATATTTGCTTTATGTTCTGCTGTAGGCAGGAACGTACAGAGAAACTGAATCGCAATTTGATAGTATTGATGGAAACTACATTCCAGACTCACACTAAAAGATGGCATCTTTTGCCAGAAAGGCAACAGAAAAAACATTTTCCCTTTCTGAAGTTTCACAGTTAAGCAGTACAGTGAGTTCAACATGTTGAAGAAGCATGCAAAATAATCAGAAGCCTATCTGGAGAAACTATCATTTCTTCTCAGATAATCTGCAAATGTTCTATACCTTAATAACTTTTACCTTTACTGTTTTTGCAGTGCATCCCATCACACCACTGACTTTTTCTTCTGTCTGGATATGTTCAGAAATAGTACACCTCTGAGTTGTTATTATCTTTTCTCTCAAGACGCACAGCACTTCACGTTTTCTTTCTATTACTTGTTGAAGTAAACTACTGTTTAGATCTATTGTTCTGAAAAAGAAAAGGCACCGTTAACAACATAAATACCAGAGTTGTGAAAAATCATTTTCTTAATTGATTGAGGAAGCTTTTATTGTAAAAACAACAATGGTCTCTGTATGAGCAGTCTCCTCAAAATTATGATGTCCTGTTTTGTTATTTGGTAGCAGCCCATATCCATATTTCACAGTCAGTTCCAACACACATATCAGAGTCTTGATTCCTTACTCTTGAGCAAAAATGGCAGTTGTCTGGCTACTTTCTACGCAGAAAAAAAAAGCAAGGGAGAACTAAAGGCAACTTGAAGTTTCCAGGGTAATATGCAAACAAGCAGCCAGGCTTGTGGACACGGGCCTGAATCCTCTCCCACGGTGAACTCACATGACATTAACATGGCACGGCAGGGGATGCTATGGGACACTAACAGAGCAACACCTCAGTGCCAGCCCTCACTGCTCCTTTAGGGTCTGTTTCAGTGTTCACTTACACTCTGGAGGGGCTGAGTGGGAATAACACCGACCAGTACTTCAAAGGGCTGGATGAGAAAACACTGAAGAGTTCATGGATTTTGAGGCTGCAGAAGATTACTGAAAAAAACACCCACTACAAACTCCTGTGTTAGTCATTGGTATAGACTCAAAATGCAAAATTAGTGACCAGGACTATCTATCATGGTCAAAAGAAAAACTAGCTGTGGGAGGGAACACAGATCTCTAGCTCATGCCCAAACTTAACTCCATTCCTACTCCAAAGCATAATTCAGCACATGTTTAAGTGCTGCTGGAGATAGTTCTAACATCAGGCTCTCCTTAGAATGAGCAGAAGACAGAAAGTGAACTCCCAGAAGCAATACAGGTTTATTTTCTAAAAAAACATTACAAAATCCACTACCTTGTCTTTTGAGGTGTTAACAGATTTTCTGGTAACAGAACAACTTCTTAATTGTATTTAATTGATTAAAATTATATTATACTTTTGAAAAATACTCACTGGAGGTCCTCAGATGAGACGCTGTATGTTCTAACAGATAAGTCTAACAAGACAGTTGGAAGATTAAAGGATTGCTATCCCTGGCTCAAGTTATTCAATCTCTTCTCCTCCCTTTTAATGTAAATGGCTATTCATGGAGCTAAATGGCAATTCCCCAAAAATGTGACAGAAAGACATGTCTGACTCCACTTCACTTAAATCGAGATATCTCCACTTTTAATTAAAAAGTTTGAGATTTATTAGATTCTGGCGTTTTGAATTTATGCAGTCTGTTAAAGTCTGAAGTCAGCTTGGTTTTTTATTGAATTAAAAATATCCTCAGGCAATTTTTGATCTTTGGAGAGTTACATGCTTATATGAAAGTTCAATCAGTCGGAATGAACTGTCTGAAAAACTTAAAGTTGATTGTTTAAACAAGGGAAAGAAAATACCTCTGAAGCAACGCAGCAGCCACTAGAAAAGCACCCCCAGACATTCCTGAGATTATTAATATAAAACTCTATTTTTTCTTTTGGTGCAAAGCCATGCTTTATGCTTGGAATGCAGTGAATCTTTGGCTTAAGCAAAGACTGAAGAAATGTCAAGCAATCACAAACATCACTGCTCTCAGAAGTGTCTGCCAAACCAGAGCCATGAGTTATCACAGTAACACACCACCAAGCCTATGATGTACTTCTGAAGTGATGTGCTAAGCATCTAGAAAATACAAATTAATGCACTAAGACCTTGCAATTTTAACATTTGACCCAGGAAGCCACAGGGGAAAAAAATAAAAAAAAATACATAAAAGCAATTTGCCATTTTTTTCATATATATTTTTTTTTGCCTGTTTTAGAGGATGACAAATGCGTTGGCTATCCCCAAAATGTAGAAGAAAAAAAAAAACAAACCACACAATCTAAGTTAGAAAAATGCAGATTAAATAGATTTGCTATTTCTGAGTGAGTGCTAATGAAAGAAGCATATAGAACATGACCTGACTCTACATAAATGAATGACCAAAATAATTCAAGAGACTTTCTTCCATCCACTTCTGCAGTATTTTGCCCCGGGTAGGACTGGCTCAGACCCTGTCACACTCCTGGCTCTGAGGGTCAGCTGCAGAACTAACAGCAGAGTGGTGACTCCAGTGAGACGCGTCCAATTGTAAAGCTGGCAGAAATGCTCCCCTCTGCCCTTGAAGTTCAGTGAGTACTGAATTCAGAGCTTTGAAACACACACCCTTACCCACAGCTACAGATGTCTTTTCTTCTAGGACAACACAGTTAAATGATCTCCTCTAGACTTCTGGCACTGAACTATCATAAAACAGACTCTAGGGTTGCATGTGAGCACATCCTGAGTTATTTCTGGGGCACAGCCTGTTGAAGACTAAACATTCTGTCCTTCTCAGCAACTCAAACAGGAGATGACACGAGGTAAGCAAATACCCAACTTATCTAAATTATCACTGGAAACAATCATCAAGAGCAAAATGCACCAGGGTTAAAGTTTGACAATCAGAGCAGGGCTTCAAGTATTGCAGGGCAATGGCCAATGAATCTATGATTATTTTTACAAGAGCTGAACATACTTGCTAGCATAACTCTCCAAATATGAAGAATATATCTGAGTAACACAAGATGGCTGAGTGTTACAGGTCACATTTCGGAGCTTTTATTTCTCTTCTACAACCATCACTCTTACCATCTCTTCCACTACCTACTGTACAGGAGCCCTCACCAACCTTGTGCCACCCTGTCCTACATCACCATACTCCTGAGCTGAAGCACTCCAAAGTGAAATGAGATCTTGGTTTGTTAAGTCCCATTATCAGATATAAGCTTGTGTAAATAAAGATAATTTAAAAGGATTAGAGGGTTTTTCTTGATTGTTCTGCTTAAATAACCTGCCTCAGATGAATTATTTACTATGCTGGAAGCTCTATAGGTCAAACGTACAGAAAATAATCTCTGAGTTTTGGTCTCACTCCACATTTAACTGGATTAAACACTTCCATTCTCCTGTAATGCAAAGACTTCCTTCACCTTCATTCAACTTTTCTTGCAGGAGAAAAGCAGTGGACAACAGAGGCACAAAAGGCAATTTTCTGCAGATTGGAGGCAGAAAAGACAGGAGAAAGGCAGAAACCAAATGAAGACAAGAGAAAACCGACAACACTTGGCAATATAGCAGACTCTCACAGTTACAGGAGAGAGCAGGGGCCTGCTCTAAACCCCACTGCTGAGACTGAGGGTCTTTCCTTTAGGCACAGACTTTGACCTAATTGTCCACAAAGGAGAGGCCTTAGGACTATTTTTCCATCCAATCTGTCTAGTCTTCTCAGTAACCCACCCCATGAATCCCAAAAGTAAGATGCTTGCCAATTTACTACAAATACCAACAAGAATGGTTACTGCTGTGAGCACTCTCCATCCTTACACTGAGCTCAGCACTGCTGCCTGCCTGCACAGGTTTTCACTAGTCCAAACTACCCAAGAGTGAAAAACCTTTTCAGTCCTGCCCTGAGCAATGTCACCTCAACACACCTCCTCTCCTGGCTGTAGAGACACGGGCAGCCCACGCTCACAGCCTCTTCTCCACTGCATTTACAATGTGCAACAGTCTGATGTCTTCCATACAAATGCTGCTGGCTGCACAATGAGAATATTCGCACACCTTTGATCCTGCTCTAATAGAGACCTCTAGATGAGTGCCACAGAGTAAAATCCACCAGACCTCCCTCTGCCACTTTGCACCAAACACAGATGCATAATATTTCTTCTGTTAATCCATTTCAAACATAATCTCTCTGACCTAGTTCTTAGAGAACACAGCATCTGCAATAGTCATCTTATTGATCACATTTCACTATTTTCCCTACAGAATAACCTGACAATTACTTCACAGAATATCTTCCCCAAGAATACCAGACTTCTCAGGCAGCAAGTGACAGGTAGTTCCTCTATTTTCTATTTGGCATCCTCCTTATTCTTTATATCACAGACACACACAGAATTCCTTTTACTCAATCCTGTCTCATAACATTTTGTGATTTCATATTATTCATGTAGCCTTTTTGCTAGAAAACTGAATGGTTTTCTCACCATACTCATAAATGCTCAAGGAGTTTTAATAAACAACAAAATGGTCTGAATTTCCACTGTACTCAGATTAACAACAGGCACTTTAGTCTCAGTGGGGAACAACAATATGCACTTTCATTGATTCAACTGAAGTGTGATATGCAATGGTGTATCTTTCAACTGTGTTGCTAATAACACTGACACTGTTTTCCTAACATGCTAATCAGAGAGTTAGGAATCATTCACATGATACAATGAAAGTGACAGGCAATTTTTGAGGCAGCTGATGTGAACAGACTGACTGCGGCCACTTAGTCCTACTTTTCTCTGCTGTCACTGGTCCTCTCAGAACTTCTCTTTCAATCACCTAACATGACTTTTAGTGAAATGGTAAAGACAAACAAGCAAATTTGTTAATCCATGAGAACTATAGAGATTATCACCTCCTCATAATCCTTTTACTGGAGGGACAAATACAAAATGGTTGAGGTTGGACAGTCATCTGGTCCAAACCCCTGCTTAAGCAGAGCCACCTAGAGCAGTCTGCCTAGGATCACGTTTCCACGGAGGGAAACTC
This sequence comes from Sclerurus mexicanus, assembly GCA_013396755.1. Taxonomy (NCBI): domain Eukaryota; kingdom Metazoa; phylum Chordata; class Aves; order Passeriformes; family Furnariidae; genus Sclerurus; species Sclerurus mexicanus. The sequence goes on along the minus strand of VWZF01004461.1, from coordinate 2,051,648 downwards.
CACAACCTGCCTGGGCAACTTGTGCCAATCCTCAGTGACCCTCACCTTTCCTGATGTTCAGACAGAGCCTCCTGTGTTTCAGACTGTGCCTATTGCCTACTGCTCGGTCTCTGGGCACCACAGAAAAGAGCCTGACCCTGTCCTCTTTACATCTGTCCTTCAGATATTCATATACATCAATATCCACTCCACCCAGAGCCTTCTCTTCTCCAAGCTAAGCAGTCCCACCTCTCTCAGCCTTTCTACAACTGTGAGATGCTCCAGTTGTTTTCATCATCATGCTGGCCCTTTACTGGACTCTCTCCAGTATGTCCATCTCTCCCTTATAGTAGGAAACTATACACAATACTCCAGATTTGGCCTCACCAGTGCCGAGCATAAGGGAAGGATCACCTCCCCCAACCTGCTGGCAATACTCCTCATCATGCAGTTCAGGATACCACTGGACCCTGTGCAGCAGGGACACACTGCTGGCTCATATCCAACTTGATGTCCACCAGGACTCCCAGGACCTTTCCTGCAAAGCTGCCTTCCGACTGATCAGCCATGTCCTGATGCCTGGGGTTGTCCCATGTGAAGTACTTTTCGCTTCCCTTTTGTTGAACTGCATGAGGTTCCCACCAGACCAACCTGTCCAGGCCTCTGTGGATGGCAGCACCACCCTCTGGGTGTACCAGCCACTCCTTCCAGCTTTGTGTCATCAGCAAACTTGCTGAGGGTGCACTCATCGACCCCATCACCCAGATAATAATGAAGATGCTCAACAGTACTGGACCCAGCACTGTCCCCTGGGGTACATAATTAGTCACTGGCCTCCACCTAGACTTTGTACCACTGATCAATACATTCTGGGTCCAGCCATTCAGCCAGTTTTCAATCCACCTTACTGTCTGCTCATACAGACCATACTTCATCAACTTCTCTATTACTATCTTATGGCAGACAGTATTGAGTACCTTAGAATAGAAGATGGAATATACTTCTAAATCCATAGCAACCCAACTGAGTTAAAGGCACAGCACTCTGACCCAAAATTGGTATGTTACAGTACTCTGAACTAGCAAGCACAATGTAATACAAAAGCAAGACTAATGTAAAATGAAATATGCCAAGTTTATATACCTAAAAGTATTGTTTAATATTGCATGTTACATTAACGTGTTCTGCATTTACAATGCCATTGCTTCTGCAAACCTGGGAGAATCTCATCCCGCATCCTTCAGCTGTCATCCCCTTTCAGAAAAAGGAGCCAATGCAGCATCTGGAATCTAATTAAAAGATCAGTAGGATTCTCCTTCAGAAGGTTCACCTAAGAAGTGACAGGAAACCGATTTGCTGCCACTGAGCACTTCCAGCTTGCTGAATTCTGAAGACTCACATGACTTAGTTTAAAAGGCATATCGGCTTTGACTTTTAAAGTTTCCTGCTATTTATCTGCAACTTTGACTTAACCAACCTAATACAAGAACATTTTTAAAATGCAACTTAATTAGGCTATACATGTAGAATAAATGAAGCAATGATTGATCAAACAAGCACAAGCACCACGTGTCACTTAATGACATCAAGAACATTCTGCTGACTCTCATTTCACAAGGACTGACAGGTAAACATCCTCTTAGTAATGCAATGCTCTGCATCCGAAAATCACTAACTTGTTATCACCAGCATTCATCACTCGTGAATTCCACACAAGGTTCCATGAACAAGATCAAAGCTTGAAGCTTGGACACAATCAATCATAAATCATAGAATATTTATGAACAAGCAAGAGGAATTTCATCAATAAGGCATTGCCACGATTTCCAGTGAGCCTTCACATTATGCTGAAGAAAAGAAAATACAAATTCTGCTATCCTCATCATTTTCAGTGACCTGGCAGAAGGCAGACTGACTCGATACCAATTATACACTGTGTATCATAAGCTTTAATAAGCTATGAGCATATTTTCTATGAACTAAGAACTAGGCCTTTGCATAAAGCAGCACACACATCAAACTCATTTACAGTTACACATAGATTGGTGTAGAGCAACTGATTTCCAACACTCAAAAGAGGTAAAATATTTTTTAGTATTTAGAATCACTCAGGATTATAACCCCAAGGTGTGCTGATTCGCTATGGGAGGATTCTCTGTGTGAACAGAGTAGGTAACATTTCAGAAAACTGAATAAAAGCTTACTGATCTAAATCAAAGAAAGTTATTGTAGTTTGTTTCTCTGTAGGGCTTTATCTAGTGCTAGAAGCAGGATTCTAAATCTTGACTGACACTATCTTCCTGATCTTAGATGCATGATAATTTTACAGACTTGGTACACACATTTAGCCCAGTATTCTCTGCATTTAATAAGGTGTTTAGTATAAAAAGAGCAAGGTGCCTTATTAGAATAAATTTGTTGACTTGTGAAGGCTTATAATACAAAGAACACCAGCCATTTGTTCCCGTGAAAATGGAGAATTGATTATTCCTAGATCATCAGTGTATCTAAAGCAAATTTACACTGCTTCTGACAACTTCTGCACTGATAACAAAAACCTATCATCTTTATCTTCAGAGCATCAGCAAAGGCTATTAAAATGCATTACACCCCCTGCTACAGACCTAGAGTACAATGCTGTCACAACCAAACTGCCCTCATCTCCCATGAGTCAGGACCTGCAATATAGAGTACACTCCTGACTTGTCAGCCAGTTGCCAAGTAGGCTTTGGTCCATGACTGTCTTACTGTGACATTAAATAAATCCCATTTCAGAGTAGGACAAGAAGAGAGAAGTGTTGCTTATCTTGAAAAATATAGAATATGGTCCCCCTTAGTTAATACAGTGTGTAACAGGAAACAACAGATCTGTATTTTCTTCAACTAGTAGAACATGTGTTGACCATGCTTGCTCACCTTTGCTATTCCTTCAACTTCAAATAATCCAATTTTCTAGTACAGTCACTCAGACTCACAAAATTACAAAGCCTGCTTACAAGAACATTAGTAGTTCTGAATTCAGCTCCAGTAACACCGAGACACTGATCCATTTTTTTCCAGACTGCTACCCCAGTACAGTCCCCCTAAAGAAGAGGGTAATGTATCCATGCAAATACATAGGATGAAATGACAGAGACACATTTTTAAAATGAAAGGGAAAAGTTTGACCGTGAAGATTTCAAAATGTGGAAAGTTTCATTTTTGTGTATGTGATTTAACACCCGAATACGAGAGCCTACAATAAAAAGTTTTCAAACGAGGCGACACTACAGAACCTACACACTTCAGTGATCGCAGCTGGCCCCAAGCTTTTCGGCACAGTAACCTTTCCCGGTCATTACAATGCCCACATTCCAAACATACCTGTCCTTGACATCTTTCATAAGCTGCTGCAAGTCAACCTCCTGCTTCCTCAGGTTCCCAAATGAGGACTGATTTTCCACGTAGCCCTTCGCTCCAGCTCCCAGGCTGATCTTTACAAATGATGCTTTGATACTTCCTTGAACAAAATCTTCAAACTTTCCCACATATTTTGCAAAGTCAGACTCCACAATCACTAGGAAAGCAATAAAAGTCATTTCTACCTGTGAAGGAAGTGCTGAAACAGTTCTGAAGTGATTGGAAAAACAAACACTTAGAGAAAATACTGTAGGTTAGTGAAGGCGAGGAACAATATCGAAAGGTAAATAATGAAATTTACAGCTCTGCAACTCTTTTTTCTGCTTCCTTCATGTTTTCATCATCTTAGCTCTGCTATCTTTTATATTTTGCTATTTTAGGAAAACACAAGGTGACTGCAATACTGAGCTCAGAGATGCTATGGAAAATTTATAAAGAATGATTGAAACTTATTTCAGCTACAAAAAAACCCACAAACCAGACCCACTTGTAAAACAGGGTTAGTGGTTTGGCATTATCTTGCCATATGTCTTTACAGGGCTCACTGAAAACCAATGGAAGCATCTAACTGCCTTAAAACAATTTTGAATCTTATATACCTATATGCCAATGAACTGACTCAGAATCAGCTCATCTTCCAAGCCACCTACAGTTAACATCTTAAGGATTTATTTATTTTCCTGTATGGAATTGTGATGGGATTCCATCTCGTTAATCATAAAACCTGGACTATTGTAGTTGGATGAAGAAAGAAGCACAAAGGTCAAACGTTTGTCTGTGCAAGACAATAGGAATAAGTGGTAAAACTTTCTTGGCCTGGACTGGGAAAGCATCCCCTGGGCTACTGTCACCAACAAGACACTGTTCATTCACTGCTTTCTGACCTGGAGCACAGTGCAGTTTCACACTTCTATCACATACTGGAACATACTCTAGGGGAGGCCCTGCGGCTGCAGACAGCACTGTTATTAAACAGTAGGACTGTAAAGCCTGACCACCTTCAGCACTCAATTTCAGTAGTCTACAGAGGCAAAACCTTCTTTTTTTTTTATAGCAAACATTTATTATTACCAGTTTTAGTTAAATGAAGAGTCAAGTGAGAAAAGAAGCATTCAACTCACTTCCACAGATGGAGAACATTTCAGAGCATTGCTTTGAAAGAAGCCCTCTAGTAACACAATTGAGAATAATGACAAAACAGATCAGGGTTTGTGTTCTTTTGACCTGCAGTAATAGTGCTGCCCCAGTATGGCTTTACCTGGTTTTATTGGTTTGTCTTCAGTAAGCACATCACTCAGGGTGACTGTCAAGAAATGATACTTAGGCTTCTGCCAGCACCAGAATTTCCTCCTCTTCGTAACTAAGCTCAAAAGCTGTAGCTTGTCTGAGGCATTCAACTGGGAGACAGGGATCAGGTCACCTCCACTGTCAGTTTCTCTCACAAAGTTCTTTGTTGCTTTTGCAAACATCTTGGGGAATCAATTAAAGCCTGAAAGAATACACCTGTTTTCAAACATTTAAACAATAAATATTTACACTGTCACTTTCAGAAGTTCTTCAAGGCATTGGTAATAATGCAGGAACAGGTAGTGTTTCCACCCCATCTTCTCCACTCTGTGCTGGGAACAACAGTTCAAACAACTTATCCCAAAATAAAAAAGTTGTCACAGTAACACAGTTAAAAGGAACATTCAAAGGTAATGAATCTGTTAGAGAGGAAAAAAACTTACTCAGCCCACCTGAAATTCTGTGAAAAAGCACCTACTAATGAGCACCCCGCAGAGACTGGCTGGGATGAGGCGAGCACTGGGGCAATGGCAGAGGATTAAATAATCCTCCTTTTATTACCCAACATAAAACTATCTTACTCCATATAAGGTAATTAGGTATTGCTCACACAAATTATCCTTATCTTTTTAATAGTGAGTAAACACATATAGGGATAATAACAATTATTCTATAAAAAGTAACAAATACTTGAGCTGGCATATTTGTTACCAAGTTTTGGTTTTGAACTACAACCCTGGAAAGTTGCAATAAATTTTTTTTTATGAACTCTTTTTTCTCTCCCACACTTTCAAATTTTCTATTTTCCATTTACATAACTACAGCTAAATAGAACATATGTTATTTGCAATTGCTGTTCATATCCACTAAATAGCTACACACATATCTTATTGTAGCTTTTCAATGACTTTAATTAAAAAACATCAGCATCTATTATCATATAAGATTTTCTTTATCCCCAGCAATGCATTTTGCTGTATTTACAAGGAATTTTCTTCAGTAAGGGAAACTGGCTAAATGCACAGAAGAAATGGCAAAAATGACCATTCACAAGTGCTAAACATATGAATCTAATAAATTAATATTTGATCCTTTTAAGAAATCTAACCTTTTTTAGTTTTTCAACTCTGTATTTTTTGAGCTAATGATATCTCCAGAATTAAATCAGGTTTTTTTAAATCTGGCAGTGTTCCTCTGAATCCCTCACCTGACACTGACTGGAAAGTTCAACTAAGATTATAAGATGCCTCAGCTGGGTATCCACACATTCATGATTAACTACCTACCTTACTCTGCAGAGATCTTAGATTTGTCATTGACAAATACAGGCCAGAGTAAGACAGAACAGAGTTCAAACAAAAATTGATACTGCAGTGAGTACTCAAGATTATAAACAGAAAATGGAAACCTGAAAATAGATACTAATGCTTGGGCCACACACTCCATATTTTAGTAGCAGGGGGAAAAAAGCCTTTTTGCAGACGGAAACTTACCTTCCCATTAGTTTTTCCCAAATCCCATTTTGGATATTTCACACAGTATGTACCAACTCATGTTGAGGTACCTACCTCCTCACGAGGTATCTACATCCTCTACAGCCCAGTCTATGCAACAAGTAAAGGGTGTACAAATATAGGATGTTTTCTAGCAACACGTGCATCAAAAGGACTTGAGTAATGTCAAAGTCACAAAACATTTTAGTAAAGAGTCTTCTGGGGCTTTCATTGTAACTGCAGCTGCAACAAACCCCGTAGCACAGCCTCAGCTATATGCACTGGGAATACTTCCATTGACTTTCTTGTTTTCTGACCTTTTCCTGCACAGAACTGGTTTTTTGCATTCTTAAATTTCTCTTCTTTAAATTTCCCTTGTTTTAATCTCGGTGAGAACACTTTAACAGAATAAAGCAGTGCAGCTCCACCGCAGAAGAGAAAGATCAAAACAAAACTGGTTTTCTTTATTCCTGAGATCTCTTTTGCAGGATACTGTAGTTTGCAAACAGCTAGATGATAGATTTGTAACGGAGGGGACCAACAAAAAAATCCTTGTTGCCTGTATTAGCTGTCTTTCCCCCGCATAACCTTTTTCAAACCTTTCTGTGCTTCACATGACTGCTCACTCACTCTGAGCCCCTTCCTGCATAGGCAACTTACAGGGGCGTAGTTTCTGAGCAGTTTATCATAACAGAATTTGCAAAACCCAATTCCTAGTATTGTTACACACTCACTAAATCTCATGTGAAGAACCACTGCACCATTCTATAAAACCTCCAATTCATGGTGTTTTGCCTTCACTCCCAGGCACCACACTTTTGACTGGCAAAAAGAAGGTTCAGGAAAGAGCACCGAGTGCTTGTGAGGACTAAGGAGACTCACCAGGCAGGAGAGACAGGACAGTTTTCAGCCTCAAAATGACAACATCAGCATCTTCCACACTTTGTTGTGCTGGGAATGTCTTTGCAGGGAGCATATTTGCTGGCGTAGCTGTCCCTGCAAAGCAAGAATATTCTATCCAAATTCCTATTTATGTCTCCTTGGATATAATGCCTTTAAAACCAATTTGACAATGCACCCAAATATCTAGTTTCACTAGTTCCCAAAACAAAGAGTGCAATTGTATGTGCCCTTAGCCAACATCATGGAGTTAATACAGCCACTGGGATTGACAGCATTCTCACACCATGGACATGGGAGTGGTTATAAACCCAGCAGTAAGAAAACTCTACCTTTGGATCTTGTTCCTCTGGAAATTTTTACAGAGCTGTGCTAGGTTTGGTAGAATTAAAAGGGAAGGTATCAAAGCTGGTAGGAAACACCTGTCAGAGTGAATTCACTCTTGCAGATTGACAGCCAGGCATGAAAGCGAAAAAGGAAGGAGTTCCATCTTCTCTGCCTACTGAGAAATTTAAAATTAACCTGAACCTGAGCTACAGAAGGATTATTCCAAGGCAGGGATGAGATCACCTGAAGATAATTACAGCAACTTCACTGTCTACTTAAACAAACAAATCTCACCCAGTTTCTTTGCTTTATCATGGCTCCCTAACTTGATACAGCAGGGCATTAGATCCAAAACAACATTTTATGACTAATCAGTGTTTACCTCTGTCAGCACAAAAGCAAGCTCTCAGCAGTTGCCCGTTACTTCTTACATTCTGTATCATTTACATAAAACACAAAAATGCCCTTTTTTTCCCCTCCTTTTAACAAAAGGTTACACAGCAGGCTGGGCACAGTACACAGGGAATTGGGGAACAGGACAACTGGATGCCGAGGGCCAGCACACCCCTTGTCGATTCAGGTTATACAGAAACACAGCCCCGAAGGCCGAGGAGGGCCGGGCAGGAGCCGCGGTGTCGGCGGAGCTGCGAGGATCGCGGAATGAACACCTCCAGGAGCCCACACAGAGCCCAGCGGGGCTGCTCGCACAGCGCACTCCAGCCCTCGAGCAAAGGTGCTCCCACAAACACATCCAGCAGCGTTCGGCCGAGCCCCGCTTACACAGCCCTGCGACCCTCCGCCCCGCAGCTGCGGCCGAGNGCCCCGGCCGAGCGCGGCGGGCCCTGCCCTGCCCTGCCCGTCCTACCCTACCCGGCCCCCGTGCCCTCAGCCCCCGCCCGCGGTGTACCCGGCCCGGCACAGGCGCCGGGGGAGGTGTCGGTGTGGGGTGCCCTGTACGGGAGGTGTCGGTGTGGGGCTGCCTTGTACGGGAGGTGTCGGTGTGGGGAGTTCAGGCGAGTCTGCAGAAACTGACGGAGCAGCTTCTCAAGACAATAAACATAAAAGAAATCTTTCTTCAAGTGAACCATGCCGCAGGCTGGGTACTTCCCTTGCGGTCTGAGAGCATTTGAGGCTGCAGGGTGTAGTCACAAGTGTCACATCACCAAATCTTAATGGAATAACAGCCAGGCTTTGCAACAAAGGGAAGTTCAAAGCTAAAACGTCATTGAAAGAACAGTCCTGGGTGAGAGGTAACACTTAACACACATAGCCAAAGTAGACCCATTTCTAACTTAGCTACTTAGAATATTCACACCTTCCAATTACTTTCAGCAGATTCTAATCCATTGCCCCCTTCTGACTTCCCCAGGTGACATCCTTACTGAATCAATGATAAAACAGATCTCCCTCCTGGGGCTGCACGTGCTTACAGAAATTTGAACAAATAGCCAGGATGGAACTAAGTGCCCGCATTTGTGATAATTTTTATGAACTAAGAAAAATTCTAAAGCTGCATTCTTAGAGCCTCATCCAGAGCAAGAGCACCCACACATCCTCGGGATATCTCTTTTTAGGATCAGCACCGAGCTGCAGGATTGCTAGCTCCGGTAATAATCTGGCCAGTAATAGCACATGTTTCATAAGCTATCATGTGTTTTTCCAGGGACCGGCAATGTGTGATCCATTTCAAATGCAAGAGTCTGCTAAAGCATATTTTGAGAAATCGATGCAGGAAGTTGCACTGAAACACATTACCATGGAAATATTCACTAGGGAGGGAGGACTTAAAACTAGTAAAATCTTCTAGTCATTTTAAGGACACTGCCAGCAGTTGCAGGCGCACCAAATAAAGGGTGTCCACACCGGGAATATTTCCATGTTTTCAAGAAAAACCTTCAACAGAAATCTTCCATCCACTTGAAAGAAACACACTGCTGTAGGATAGTTTTCAGATGCTTCTCATTAGAAGGGACAGAAAGGTAGGTCTGGATGTTAGCAAACACTTTTGGGGTTATGCAGCAAATAACTTAGAGGCTTCAAGGTCTGTTGCCCAAACTGGCTGCAAATACGAGATGTTTATGATTGAACATCCACTTTGAGCCTTCGGTCTTCGTGGAAGTGTTCTTCAGGTGCACACTGCACAGTCAAAATGCACAGCCCACGGTTACTTTTGTGATCAGCTGGGATGCCAGCAGGGAGAACATCGTATCAGAGAAATACACGTTCTGAGTGCGGTGTGTACTGGGATCTGGCTGCCGAATGCTCCATCTCCTGAGCTAAAGCATGAAATGCATCACTGCTGCATTAGGAGGTCGTTCTGCATTTCTCCTGCATGAGAAGATCCTCCTGCAGAAGGAGCAGAGGGAGAAAACCAGAAACTTTTGCCTCCGGGACAAACTGCTTTTGGTATGGGACCAGTTCTCACTACCTCACTTAGGTAAGTAAGTAAAGTAAGCCAATTGACAGGAGAACTTAAAAAACGAGTAATGCACATAAGAAGTGAGTAATAACACAAAAGATAGTACCCTGAAAGGAAACAAAAGACCCCAACAACATAGTCATATGCTTTCTTGAGCATGGCTGCGTGAAATTCCTCAGAAGTGATATTTAAGGTATCACTGAGCAAGCCACCACAAGATGTCAGCATTGCAGAATGATTATTCCTACCAGGAACAGAAAACGTCTTTGCATGCTATAAGCACTTGGAATTAGATTCGTTAATGGTATATGACGCCTTGTGGCCATTGATGTGTCGTTTCAGGCCGCACCCAGCCTGGCTAGAAAGTGCTCACTCAAATTTTGCCTGTATATTGAGGTCTCCAAAAGTCATCCAGAGGTCTCTGTTGCCGCATGCTGGGCTTTTAAAAAAAACCTCACACTGTCTGGAGAAGGATCTGCTGGCCTCAGTTCTATGGAGGAAGTGAGAAAAAAAGTGTGAAACTATTTTGGGCTTCTATTTAGAAGAGAAGGATATTTGGGGTAGCAAATCTTTTTAAAGCTGTCCAGCAACATGGGCCAAATCGCTAGCTAAAGACTGAACTTCTTTTTTGCCCCCATTTCCTTTGGTAACAACAATAGTTCTGACAAGCATTTTATTTGTTTATTTCCTTATTTCTTTCAAATCAACTAACCAGCCTAATTTGCCTTTCACATTAAAATTCATCTCCTCTTTTGGTGGGGTGCTCTGTCCTTTTTGCCTTTACCATTCAGTCCTCTGAAACATTTCCTCTTGCAAACAACAGCTTTCTGGCTGTCCTGCTGTTACAGCTGTCACCAGCCCTGCCACTGTGCCAGCAGCAAGTGACAGGCTTAGCGAAGTGCAAGGGACTGTGTCCTGCCTAGGAGAGGTGAGTTGGAAGGTGGAGGGGACTGTGTGAGTTCAAAGCAGCCAGAAAACCACTCTGCTACATTTCACTACCTGTTCATGGGAAGGCGACACCTTTGACCCTCTGAGGATTTTGCCTGTAAGGTGAGTTTGGCCACTGTTTAGAGTCCATCTTATATTGTCAGGTTCATCTCTGCTACCTTTATGGACCAATATGAGGAAAAAAAGAGTTCACTTCTGGACCTTTCAGTCCCTTGGAAGGACCACTGGCGAGTGCCATGCTGGGATGCAGAAGGTGGCAGATGCGTCCAGTATAACTTGTTTGCTGTAACTCAGATCGTGTTGCCTCAAGTATTGATGTTGGCATGGGAGGAAGTAATATTACATCTACCTTTCTATAGTACACGTGTTGTGGCACGGGGCTCCCCTCTGTCATTGTAAAAGCTCTTTTATCCATGCAGTGAGGGTCTTTTAGATTAGCTGGATCTTCTTAAAGCTCTGCCTATGAAAACCTTGTGATTATTTAATGATTTTACCATGATTTTAAGAAAACTGTCACAAGGGGTAGACTAGGATCTTGCCTAATAGCTTATGGTTACCTAAGAGGTCATCTAGTAATGTGGCCCTCCTGTTGGAGGAAGTCCAGAGGAGGGCCATGAAGTTGATAAGGGGACTAGAGCATACCTGCCCTATGAAGACAGGCTGGGAAAGTTGGGGCTGTTCAGCCTGGAGAAGAGAAGGTTGTGTGGAAGCCGGAGAGGGAGTCTTCATCAGGGACTGCAGTGACAGGACAAAAAGGAATGGCTTCAAACTGAAAAAGAATAGGTTTAGATGAAATGTTAGGAGGAAATTCTTTACTGTGAGGATGGTGAGGCAATGGAACATGTTGCCCAGAGAAGTTGTGGATACCCTATCCCTGGAAAATGTTCAAGGCCAGGCTGGATGAGGCTCTGAGCAACCTGATCTAGTGAGAGGTGACCCTACCAATGGCAGGGGGTTGGAATTAGATGATCTTTAAGGCTCCCTTCCAAATGAAACCATTCTATGATTCTATGACGTCTCCAATAATAATATGGAGAAGAGTTTGCATGAATCCGCATAAACTTTCTGTTTCTAACTTTAAATTGTGGATTAGATAGCAGTCACATAACTATATTTCTTTTACAATAATGATAAATAAAGACTTAGGAAGAGATAACTTTTTTTGCATGTCTCAAAAGTCTTCCATAATAGTTTATTATGAACCATCTGGTGTCATTAATGTTGTATTAAAAACCATCTGGTTGCTATATTGTTCGAGCTATTCAGCAGTAAAACTTCCCTATAAATTAGTCAAAAGAAATGACTATCAAACTATTTTGTAGGAGCCCCAAACATTTATGTAGTGCAATATAAACAGTTATTTTAAAAGCATTAAACTACACTAAACTTCCACATTAAACTACAAAAGTATAAAAATGTATCAGTAATAAAATCTGAAATTAAGATTATTCCCCGTGCTTCTTAATTTTTCTTATTTTTTTTTTACCTCTTTAATTCTCAGCCAGTTAGAACAGGACCTACAAAGTCAAATGGCAAACTGCATTTAAGTATTTGAGAAATCTCAAATATTAGGGTTTTGGTTTTCAATAAAACATTGCAAACAGGGGATACCTGTCACTGTGCCTCCAAAAAATGAGGCCCTCTCTGCACACATACACATTTCAGACTGTAAGCATTCTGGCAGGGTTCTCTTTAAAATCTAACTGTATAGCACATGGCACTATTTAAAGTATAGTTGTGCAGCACCTGGTATTAAGGACAGCTAGGTACAACTGATTGTAAATGATTACATGATATACATTGTTTTAATGAATTGTGCTTTGATTCGTAATTGTTCCACTGTTACGTTCTCAGATCAGTAAAAAAGGTCACCCTAAAATTAGGGCAGTTCGTATTCATTTTTCTGTTTACAGACAACCTTAAAGTGAATGGAAGAACTAAGGAAAACATATCTAAAGAACCCATAGAAAGATTAGGGCAAAATTGGCGAAGCAATAGGAGTTAACTGATCCCTGGGAAAGAGTCTGTGGCTGAAGCTACCTGTCGAGAGGAAAGCTGGAGTAAGAAAGTTCTCTTTGATCAGCTTCCCAGATTTGTTGTTTCACGCAATTCCTCTTGCAGCTTCCGAAGGGACGCGCGTGCACAAGCATCCTCAAAAACCCCTCACTATCCGACTGCAGGAGCAAGTGATTTGGGCAGAGTTTTTGAAAGAATCAGCAGCGTGTCCTTGCAGTCCCTCATCAGGCAGCCAGCCTGGTGGTGTTTGTACTGCACTGCCGCGGAACTGGAGCACGGCCAGGGGGAAACCTCACAAAACGTTCAGAAGATAACATTGATATTTCACTGAAAAACACCAGATGCACGTTGTCATCTACTACAACATTTGCAGCGATAGCTTTATCCTGATTTAAAACAAATTTTCTCTCACACTTTTGTGCCTCCTTTGTTTTATTCCTCAATTATTTTGCCACTCCATAGTCCCCCTTCTCATTACCTCTTAACCGTAAGCTGTCTCTTTTCAGGAACAACTGAAATTCCTGATCCAGGGCAATCTGAAAAGGGTTTCTCCAGAACGAAACAAATGCGGTTTTAAGTGCCTACAAAGACAGAAATTGCAAATTTACCTTAGCCATCTTTGTAGCAGGCTACAGCCCCCAAAAGCAGCAGGTGCATTGAGAAGACCACAAAGAGCAAAGAAGCCAGTGGCACCAGAGGGTCCCGAGGAGCTGTGATGGTGCTTTGCTCTTACAAGGTGAGGCAGGATTCCTGCAGCATCCGAGGGACTCTGCAGCAGAAAGTGCAAGGACAAAAGGAAAAAAACTCACCCTGTTTCAGACAGGGCTGATAGTTCAACCCCAGTGAGTACCAAGACCAAGGCCCTGTGTTTCTTCTTAAGGCCGTTTCATTTTTCAGCTTGTTATTGCTGCCTCCTAGTTTCCATATGTGGACTGTTGCCTTCCCAATGTCTTACAGGCAGCGGGGTAAGAACATACCTGCGTTTTCCCAACTAAAGGGAACGGGATGAAAAAGAACACAGTTCTTTGTGAGAAAAGGAGCAGGGGATGGCAAGCAGCTGAAAAAGCGTGTGGGCTGGTAATTGCATTCCACTTCATTTATATTTTGCAACAGTATTGCTCAAAAGGACTGAAGGTGACATAAAGGGGTGATGTGAGTCAAAACAGATTGGTAGGTACAAAAGTACTCTGTCCAGTTCTGGGCTTCTGAGTACAAGAGAGACATGAAGCTCTTGCAGCAGAGAATAACAAACATGATTAAGGGACTGGAGCATCTCTCTTTACAAGGAATGGCTGGGGAAGCTGTGCCTGTTCAGCCTCAAGAAGAGACCTCAAAGTGTGTAAGTATCCGAAGGGAGAGAATGGAGCCAGGCTCTTCTTGGTAGTGCTGAGCAATAGGACCAGAGGCTACAGGCAGAAACTGATGCACAGGGAGTTCCTTCCACCTGAGCATGAGGAAGAACTTCTTTACTGTGCGGGTGACCACACACTGTAACAGGTTGCCCAGAGAGGTTGTGAAGTCTCCTGCCCTGGAGATATTCAAGGACCATCTGGAAGCAATCCTGTGCCATGTGCTCTAGGATGCTTGAGCAGGGAGGTCGGACCACATGACCCACTGTGGTCCCTTCCAGCCCGACCCAGTCTGTGATTCCATGAAAGGGCTGCAGTTGCCCTTCTGAACAGAGCAGGAACTACTACACAGCAGTGATGTCTTGCAAATCTGTGCTGGTGATGGCCAGGGATAGAGTCACACAGCTCTGGGTTGTTGACACTATTTGTCGTATTGCAGTTACACACACAGACCAAGTCTTCCCTATGCTGGGAAAAATCCTCATGTATGAAATAATGTGTCGGCCTGTTCTCTGACAATTAAAAATGTAATTTATTTGCTCTATCACAGGACTAAAACTAGGGTGTCCTTGTTGCTTGTACTGCCCTTGTTTTTTCTGAATGATGCATTGATTTGGGTGAATGGCGTCTGTAACAGGTGATCCAAGTACCTTTGGGTGGATGGCTTTTTTACTGCCAAGGAGGGTGCTCTTGGCAGCTGGGAGATGGGAATGCATTTTCTCCTGAAAAACTGGTCGCAAGTCAGCTTGAGCTGGGGCTTCCTGGGTTCTTCTGCAGTTACTGTCCAGCCTCAGTGCTGCCCACACCCCACAGTATGAGCAATGCAGTTTGTAAGGGAGAAGGAAGACCAGCTGTGTCCTGAGAGGAAGCATTAGTAGGAAAGGAAACAATGAGCAACTGCTACTGGGAAAGCAGTCCTACTGCACACCTCAATACTGAGAATCGCACTTCAATAATATATACTCTTTCCTCCATCAGACAAACAATTCCTGGTATCAAGACCAAAGCATTCACATGAGCATTAGCTTTAGGAAGCTTTGCAGCAAGATAGATAGTGGAGCTCTTACTAAGGCCTTTCTTGCAGTGTGGCACATCCAAATCTCTTTTCCTAATACTCCTAATTAGTTCCTAATATTCACAAAAGGTGAGAATATAATATCCTTGAGTTCCCTACCCTCCGTCAACTTTAACAGGAGCTTTACTCTGTCTCCAAATGAAAGGGGACAGGTTAAGGATGGGCTGTGCTCACCATCCTCTAGTCCCACCAAAGGACTCAAGAATTTCATGTACTATTTTTGAGCTTCATAAGAAAATTGATTTTTCCATCCAAAAAACCCATATAGCTCCAGTTGCCTTCACCGAATTTGTTTCACTGACTGAAGTGCAAGTAACAAACAATGAATACAATTAGGATGATCTTTTCACTCCATCTTCAGTCTGTCAATTGCTGAAATGATAACAAATCTCAGAGTAAACAAAACAGTAAATCTCTCTAGCTCTTAGACAGGTTCTCATCTATTGATAAATCTACAATATCTTCCTTGCTCTAGGCAGCAATCTAGGCATTGCAGACATATCCTCATAAAAACCTAAGGAGAAAAGGATTTTTCAAGGCATGTATCGCAGTAATTCAAAGTAGACTTACTGCACTCTTTATTTCTTTGTTTGGTTGGTTTTGGGGTTTTTTTTGTTTTATTTTTTTTTGTAATACAAACTAAAAAGTAAGAAATTTGTGATTTAGGAAAACAGCTTTTTATAAAGAAGTTTTAATAAAGAAAAGCAATGTTAACTACGCGAAATAAAACACATTTTCAAATTCTTAACAACGTGTGTTAATAAAACAGCAAGCGAAACATCAGCTCAAAAAAATCCTCAAAGTGAAGTAGTGCCCTAGCTGTAAGAGAAAGACAGTAATTCTTGAACTCTGTGAAATTATAGTCAGAAACATCAGCTGATGTTCATACACAACGTCTTCTGTTCCAGAAATTCATTACTGTTTCAGGAGTCTGTAAAAACTTCTATCAGTGTATCCACAGAGACAAATTCTCGGTTAACTTTAGCCTCAGTCACACTCAGCTCAGCAGAGCAATGTTGATTTACCTCTAATCAGTTTACACAGAGTAATATCAAATATTTCCCTTGGTACAGAGTAAGCAAAGATACAAATTCATAAGTATACAGCAGAATTTAGTATGTGGGCAGCTTTTTAATCCCATTTAAAAACAGAGTAACCCTACCAATTCTTAAGCATCAGCTACACCAGAGGGTCTAAGTTAAAAATCAATAAATCAAGAAGATGGAAGAAATATAACACAGGCATTAAAAAACAAATCAGCCAAGATGTGTCAGTCACCATGCAGGGCAAGCTCAGCTGTCAGTGTTTGTTCTCATGCTATGCCGGTTTGAATCATTTTGCAGTAAACAAAATGACTCAAAATAGAGATTAATGTAAATGAACAGACGACCAGTCTTAAACACAAAGTGGATGCGAGGTCTATACAAGCCAAGTTTACCTTGCACTTCTGTAGGGAACACCAGCCTGCTGTGTCTGAGTGGCACTGAGCACACTGGGGGTGCTTGGCATGGTATTAGCTCAAGGGGCAGTCATGAAAAATTCACTCTGTATCCATTTCTCTCTAAGAGAAGTTCCTGCTGCCCCCCATGTTTGCAATTAGGGCACCAATAATGAACACTCCATGCCATCTTTCTCTCCCTTTCATGGTTACAAAAAAAAATATTACTGCTTCTGTAAACCATGGCTTTCCCGGCAACTTGAACTTAATGCTTGTTATTTCAGATACCAATTAAACCATATTAGATTGCTATTAAATGAATCAATCAGCAATGAAGAAATTCTCCCTGACATGATGAGAAAGTTCCATTAACCCAACAGAGCCACAATGGCTGGATTTCAAAAAACAGAAACTGATTCTTACCCACTATGAAAGCTGGTTTTATTTTGGCCATGTGCAACAGCTGAGGGTATTTTGCGTGGTAACAGATTTATAGATCCAGTTTTCTCAGCTCTTCCTGGAACCTCCACGATCCGTCCCACCAAATCTTTGTAGACACTGAGCCTGGAGAACTGTAGTCAGGAATTTCAGGTTGGTCAGGAAATATACTCTCTGTACTCCCAAGTTTTTCAAGGTCCTAGTCCATCCATACTGTATCTTACACACATATGGTAGGACTGTGAGACAGAGTTGAGATCTGACTGGAGGAGCTGTCCTGAATCAGCATTGCTAATGGAAAATCCACCACACTGATCTCCTTTCTTTCCAATTATTTATTTTATCCAGTAAATACTATGTTTCCTTGTTTTTAAAAGTTGTTTCATGGACATTTGTTTTGTGGTTTCCACGTTCATGCTAAAACATAATATTTATGCTGCGCATCTCTCTGCTAAATACTGCTTTTAAGAATAAACTTCCAGCTGTAAATGAATTCCATCAACTTACCTCTTTCCTTGCCCCGGCGTCTGGCACAACAGCCATGCAGAAGAGCTGTACAGAGCAGTACAAGTGAAACATTACACAACTACCTGACAGACTGTGAGAGTGATAAATAAGGCTTCTAGCAGATGGAAGCTCTTTCCTACTTGCTGATTTGGAAAGTGTGAAAAGCACAGATCACTACAGCAGCAAGACTTGGTTCAGTTGTCCCTAACAACCTTTGAAGAAAGATGTTTAAAACCCCTGGGAAAAAGTCAGGGTGCTCTATGACCTTTTGCAAGTATGATTTATTAACATCCAACTAAATTGGTTACAGAGACAAAAATAATAAATCAAATTGCGCATCAAGGTGCTCCAACATTATTACAAAGTTTGGGAGTACGTGGAGCAAAAACCAGGAATGGTCCTGACTACAGAAAGATTTTTCAAACATCTGAAAGTCAGTGATAACATGTAAGATACCATTCCTCATCCTGAAATCACTAATGCTCTATCAAAACAAACACCAAACCCAGCATTTAGCAGCTTTGCATATGTAATACCTCATACACGTGGCAGGTTCTTCCAGTACTGGAACTAATAAAATACTGTTAACACAAATACCAGACTGCCTGATCCTCAGGGATGCCAACCATCTGCAAGGTGTGGAGCTGAAGGAGCTCATCGCCTCTTGCGGATCAACCTCCTGAACGTTTTCATAAGCTTTAATATAGTTTTGTTTTATACAACAAAAACACCAAATCCACAATTTCTATTAGAAAAAAAAAAAGGAACCATTTAAAATAATGTTTTAACATATGGCAACTATTTATGTGGAAAATTTCTCTTATTGCTTTCAAAAGCTGCAGCAAGAACGGTGTCTAAGAACTGAGCATAATCATGACTCAATAATACATTTGGTGGTAAGTCAGAGCATTTACTAAGTTTCAACACATACACCAGATAACGTGCAGTTTCTTAGGAACCCACAGCTGCTGGAGTAAATCGCACCCAGCAGCAGCTAGAAAATAGAAAGGATGAGCTAGTGAATACTGTGGATTTTATTTATAATAGGCATAATCCATGAACGAAAACACACTCAACTAAAAAAAACCCTTTCCTTTTAATGTCGCTCCTTTGAATAGCACCATCTGATTCTAGCCCTTGCAAGGTGTATTCAGGTATGTGGAGAAGCTGGATTTCATCTGTCTCTATTACATATGCACCGTGGGCCGAGTTTTGCACTCCTCTTCAGCCTGATCCCTCTGTATGAGCTGCATACCCCCGAAAAGCTGTACTGAACTAAACTAAGATATGCCAAAAGTTTCCTGCTCTGCCAAGCTGGTCATTTGGAGAAACAGCACAAGAGATTTACACAAAAGCAGATGCAAAGGACACTAATAATTAGGAATATGCTGAGCAGACAGAGCTGCACATTTCCACAGCTCGCTACCTTTACCAGGTCTGATTGCAGAGTGCAAGTAGGAAGAAAGTCTTGGTCACAGTCTAGGAAAACATAGAGAAATAGGCCACAATGTTTATGGGGAGAGATTTTAACTATGGCTTTTAGGCATGATTTATCATTTAAAAGCTTTTTAGAATGGACTGTTTTCCTATTAGTCATTTTTTTTTTTTTTAATAAAGAGGAAAACGCGACACTGAATAAGGACTTTAAGACATAAGGGACCACGTAGAAAACCTGACCAGAACTGTGAACACCCGAGGGAAAGTGGGGGCATGGAAAGGGGTGAGGTATTTGTTAGGTTGGGGTTTTGGAGGGGGGTGGTTGGTTGTTTTGAAACCAGCACTAGACCTTTGTGCAACCTGAAAGCTGTCCCTGGTCGGGCCCTGGTTCTGACCCCAAAATCGGTGTTCCTTTCCGCACAGTCGTCTGGATTCAACACTGAACTGCCAGAAAATAAGGTGGCTGTGTTCGCAATCACTCCATCCTTCAGGAGCCAGGTTTTAAAAGAAAGCAGCAAGTTTCTACTCCTGTAAAGAAAACTGGTTGGTGGAAAAACCAGATCTCCAGGATGTTTCCTTATCAAAATTCGGGCTGGTTTTAGTCTTCCTTCCAGGCATTTGATTTTCTGAGCTCTGTATGAAGAATCCAAGTCCAGACTGCTGGATTTGGATTTCAACAATCACCTAAAAGAAGTAGATTCATGCTGGCAAACTAACACATCAAGCATATCTTAGAGAACAGAGATCCAGAAAGCAACACAATGATTTACGGTGCATTCCAGTTCCGCTTGGTCAGACTGGCACTTTATGCTCTCTGGGAGTCGCCTCCTGAACAAGTGATGCTGTTTCATAATCCCAAATTTACCTTGTACCAAGATCAGACACTAAGCCTCAAGCCTGCAAATCTGGAAGTAGAGCTGTGGGTTTATGTTCCTGTGAACGCTATTCCCGTGGACTTTTTTTTTTCTTTCTATGCTTTGTAATTTGAAAACAGAGCCAGTGTTTTAACACCCAAAGGCCTGAGCTGCTCCATCACCTGAACCTAAGTTTATAGTGAGTGTGAAGGGATATATAAAGAAAGGAAGAGCTGGATGAGTGCTTCTCAAACTGACCTCCAAAATCATATTAAGTGATGTTTATAGAGTCGTGAAATAAGAGAGCTCTAACAGCAGGCAAGGGCCATCATTTTAAGAGTGATCCATTGAGCTACAGAGCTCGGGGATCACTGCTGTGGTTGAAAAGCAGCAGTTAAGTTGCCCAATGCATTCTTTTCACCATTCAGGGTAGAAACATGGGGAAAGAGGTCCCACCCAGTGCCAGTTATTAAAAAAAAAACAGCTTAGTTAGGTCGAAGAAAGCTAAAATAAATTTTAGACAATCAACACTCCTGAAGTTTTGGGGAAGAAAATTACCAAAATTTTGTATTTTACCATGAATAACTTTATAGAATATATTAAGATTTGTGAATGATGGATATATTTTTATGCAGAAATACACAGAAGTAACATCAAGACTTTTTTTTCCCCACTGCTTAATATACGGTTTAATAACTAAACCCAATTATTTCATACAAAAGTAAGGAGGGAAAACTATAGCACAGTTGGAAACATAGGGTCAGAGGATCATTCACAACTGGTTACATCATGTTTGCAGGTGTATATAAGAGATTTAAAAAAAAAATCTATTATTTGTTCAATGATTTTGCTTCATGCATTTAAGAAATGCCCTGGATTATTCTCAGGACTTATTTTTCTGGAGATGACACTAAAATTCTTTCTAGTTTACCTTCTAGATACAGAAATTTTCCTAAAAAAGGCATTGCTCAGCCCAGTGCTTCTTGTGATCAGTCCCATATATTTTAGACAGTTTAGATTGCAAGATACAGGGCAACACCACCAGTCTGATTTCTCAAAAATCATGACTCAGATACCGAATATGAGATTTGTTTTGTTTAACACCTGCTGATTTTAATGCATTACAATTTTGAACTTTGCCTTTTGGCATCTAATTCTTTAATTTCAGATGCTGTCAACTATCAAGCCAGATGACAAAGTATGGGGGAATTCCCTCCACACAGAGAATACACCAACCCAAGAGTATAACATTCAGATATATATCTGATATATATGCAGATCAGACAGTACCACAGTAGTTGCCAAATATGACAATGAGCGAGCTTAATGCATCCTCCACAAATTTTGCTTTATTGCCAAAAAGCTTTTTTTTTTTTATTTCCCCTACCCTCTTTTGTTGTCAAATGAATGTGATTTTTAGCATAAAGGGTAATTACCAACAGCAAAGTTAACTACAATTATCGACTCGTTTTTGTGCCAAGTTTTGACAGTTAATACAAGGATGAAACACAGGAAGGAAACAAGTTATGAAGAGAATCTCATTCTCCTTGAAAAGCCAAACAGCCCCCAAAGGCCAAGATTTCGTTTGGAATCAAAGCCCAGATTTTGCCTTCATGTGTGAACCTTGCCTTGTTGTAAGCTGCTGGCATGGTAGTCAAGTCTTTCAAAGACATATTAAATAGAAATAATGATGCTGACTTCTTTGGTAATAAATTAGAGGAATGCTAGTGAGGCAGAGTTCCTGGGCAAAGTGAAAAAGGGTGAAAAAGCATTCATCTGCTTCTGAGACAACGAGGCTTCAAGGTAACAGAGAGAAAATTCAAATATGCATCTACTCCGACGTTACAGATTTCATTTAAAATGGAAAACCTTCATAGCATTTCCTTCATGTTCCGTTTGCTACATGGGTTAATTTTAATGGGTTTTCTCTAGAACAATGCAGCACAATTGCAGTAAAGTGCAAGCTTTTCTAAGCTACTAGTCTGTCCCCCTAGGAGTCTACCTTATCCATGCCACGTTCAACTGTTCCAGTCATAAGCCAGTTTACCATGGCAGCATTTGCATTTGTTCCATGCCATCACAGTGGCACGTAAGAAAAATGAGAGAGGCTGTGCCAGGATATGTATCTATCACATGGAAACTGCATTGTTGCCAGAGAGTCACAGACACACAGAACAGACTTGAGGATTCACGGTTCGGGCTTGAGCTGCAATAGATAGGAATGCAAATTATTCAGTTAATAACTCTGATATTGTGATTTGATGGAAAAAACCACCCCAAAATACTGCCCATCTCTATAATCTTCATTCAGAAGTGCAGCTTCTGCTACATTTTTTTTTCCTGCTAAATTTCTGACCTATGGTTTAGTAGCTTCACAAATCAAGCCATATGTATAAAACGACAGGAAAGGGATGCAATTGGTTTAGTGCAAGACACTTGAATATACATATACATAACAAACCAACAGAGGAAGATCAAAGACTCCGTACACTTCTCCATAAGGCAGATGGTAATTTTTTAAATATAAGATCTTAAATATGTTGTTTATTTCTTAAGAGGTAGAAAATATCAAAATACTAGGAAAAAATTTCTAGCTTAAAACAATCAGTTTGCTCACTTTTTAAAAAGTCCTACTGTTGCAATTTGTAGGTTAATAAAAACAAATGAAGCTATGGAAGCACAGGATTTCGTGCTCTGTACAGATTTCACTTACTGCAAAAAGAGAGAGCTTCTTCATCTACTCAGTGCTCAAGCAGTATATACAAATGATCTCCTCCTCTTGCCCTGTTAGGGGCTATAAATTTGAAGTGGACATTTTTTCCAGTGGAAAATTTTGGCGATTCCTGAATTTCTAGCACTACATTTAACCGGATACAGTTTGTATGTAAGGCAGTAGAACCACCAACGTAAGCTCAGAACTACCTCTTCCATAATGCTAAGAAGAAAGTCAATAGCAACAAAAGCTCATTTCGATCTTTTCTACAGGCAGCAAAAGATCGTGCTCAGATTCCAGCACCAGCTGATAATCTGTTTTAGCCATTTATACCTGCCCAGAGACAGAAGAACTACTCCCTGCAGTGTGGAAGCCAACCTACAGTCTGAGTTACTAAGGCTTGCACCCTGATTCCTCAGCACAGCCAGGAGATGCTGCTGCTGATGCTACTGTCTCCAATGCAATTCAATAAGGCATAAGTTAGCTCAGAACTGACGTCATTACACATTGACAAAGTAGTGTAAAAGCTCCTCTCTCCCCTCTCGCCGTTAACATTCAGTACTATTTGTTAAATATTTTATAAAAAGAAGTTAGGACATTTATACATTCAAACAATCATTGCAATGGTTGAATAAAGGAAACAAATTAATTATCAGATTCTAAATTAAGCACAATTCTGGAGATATGCACATTTGCACACATACACACAGCCCACACATATACTGTATGTGTGTGTGTATATATAGGTATAGATACAGTTATATTTTACATATATGTCTTTTGAATCAGATGCAAGAACACAGCACAGATTATCTCCACTTAGCTCCTCTTTCACCAGAGGACAGGATTGTCCAGTTTGGAAAAACCGGGTTCTTTTCTAAGGTCCATGTAGGTTCCATTGCTCACCCAGGAGTCATCATTGGATTTCCTATCAAAGATTAAACAAATATCTTAAAAGTGATATTTCCCATACATAATGCTGTGTAATGCAGTGCAGTACTACGCAGAGGTGCCCAGTGCAGCCCACGAAGCAGTGCAACTCATTACAGCCTGCAAACAAGCCAGTGTAGCCTGGAGAGCTCAGTGGGAGTGTCTGCACTGGGCCGTGGAGGTGCATCTCAATAGCCTAATATTTAGCTGAGATCAACGTTCACACTTCACTGTCTTATGCCAGTGCTTAGTACTTAAAAGTACAGCCCAGGTTTATTTCATGGTCTTAAGAGCAGCTTTGAGGGGGAACTTTGCTTTTAACTGTCCAAAGATGGCTCACCACGCTTACTGCATAGAGAGAGCCCATAGTTCTCAGTCAAGAGCCAAGGGATCAGTCTGCTTTTAACCCAGTGCATAACATACTTCACACAGCAGCTAATTATTCTTTTAAGTAAATCAAGGCTTGTGATTTGTGGCAGAGAGAAACCGGTATTGAAAAGTCAAATGCATTAATTCATATCTGCTCTAATACTTTTGCTATATATTAATTAAATTCTTTATTCCATTATTCAAGTCTACAGAACAAATTTCAGTTTTCAAATCCTCACAATAAGGATTCAAATTCTGATCCTTATTCACAATTCTCATTGTGAATATACAGCCACAAAGTATTAAACTGTCTGTATGCTGCTGGAAGGAACATTTGCTTCTCTTTAGTAGGTGTGATTAGCAAAGCATGAGTTAGCTCACCAGCTTGTCATATATGTAGTGGTCTGAGCCATTTTCTTTTTGCACCTATTTGTACCTATTTTAAACATTTCTGTGTTGCTCAGAACTACAGTGTACATCTATCCAGAAAAAAAACAGGATCCCAGTCTATTAACTGGGATACACAGGCCCATACAGTATTCACCTTGGCTCCAACTCTTTCACTACAGGAGAACAGAGAAGTTGGAGGGCAAAAGACCACATCTTCACTAGCATTTGGGTTTGCCTTTCCATGGCTGAAGTCTCCTGTTTAATTAATTTACCACAGGAAGAGCTCAAGTGCCCTCAGAATGATATTTCTCTCCCCATAAAATAGGAGAAACTTCAATAAATGACAGTATATGCTAATTATTATGCAGTACCTGAAAAATCTAGGCTGATGCTCTAGATTGTTTTCTTCTAGCACCTTCCGTCGTTCTCTCTGTAGCTGCTCAATCCTCTGCTTTTGTATTTCAGCTGCTTCGATGTTCCCTTCTTCGAGAAACCTGGAGCAGCAGCAGTGACGTGAGACACAGGTGGGTCTCCCGTCCCTCACCTCACAGCAGGTAATTCACAGTGTTTGAAAGGTGAGCAGCTGCATCTGCAGATAACTGCACTTACAGAAAACTAACTCTCGGAACAAGTTCAGAGTCATGGGCATATTAGATTATTTTCCTTGGAAAATTCCGCCGCAGAAAGAAATTTCAAGTGTCTCAGTTTTTGGTTATTCAAATGCTGTACACTCAGCATCCAGTACGTGAAGCACTGAAGTTTTAACATCCTTGGAAAGGCAGTTATTTAGAAGCATCCAAGAGCCAATTTTAGGAAGCACTGGTCCATAAGGACTAGACCATCTCTTGATAAGTGATTAAAATGTCTGTTTCAGATGCACATTAATGTAGAAAACACGCTGCAGGTACCTCTACAAAATAGTCTGAGTTTAGGGCAAAGTGAGTATACATAAGATTAAGAACTATTTAAAGGTTGTAACTTCTTACCTTTGGTCTGGTCTAAAGCGTGTGTCAGTGGATGGGAGTAACGGCCTAGTTTGTAGGTCCAGTTCATTTAACTCCAGTGCAAATTGAGTAAATCCATACCACTGTTCATAATCTTTAGGCATTGGATCTGCAGGAGAAAACAGGACATTCAGAATTCCGAGTAAATGCTATTATCTTCAGAAGGAAAATTCCAAGCTCCCTTCGTTCATTTATTCATCCCTGACCCATGGTCTCAATTCTGGGGGAACAAAGGGGTTTTAATAATGTAAAAAAAGAGAACGTCCCCCTTGATAACTGCACTGCAACAAGCCAGATCTCTGTTCTCTCAGCTGAATCAGAGCACAGCTGTGAGCAAGGCCATGCCATTACAACAGTGCTTTCTCAGGCTCCACTGGGCAAAACCCCACAAGCCTGAGAGGAGATCAGTTCCAGCTCTCATTACACAACTGAGCTTTGTGGGCTATCCTTCAGTGTTTAGACACACAAAATACACAACACTTCTCTACATAAGCAGTGGAGGGGTTTGTTTCTTTTTTAAAAAAATTTCCTTCCCATCAGAGTCCTCAATACCTAGTTCATGCCCAAATATGTGAAGGAAGGAGAATGGAGAAAATTCAGGAAGAAATGGGATTAAGTACTCCATATTATTTAAAAGATGTATTATTCTTCTGGTCTAAACTTTAAATGCTTGACAAAAATCTAATATTCTACAGAGAAATAAAAATAAATTGGGGCCTAGTAAAGAGATGAAAACAGCTTCTTCTCAGTTTCCATACACCAGCCATTCTGGTCACTAACTTGCTCTCCATATGCAGTTTGAAGATGAAGTCGTTCCACAGTATAAACTTTCATGCCACTTCCCAAAGAGTCGATGCACAACTTTCCCAGCTTTATCCACAACACTGCCTTCAATCTCATGTGCGTTTGGATTCCAATACTTTGCCTAGAATTAAAAGGAACAAGGCGGAAAAAGGTGCATGAGAACTCAAGCATGGGTCATTCTGCCATGTCGGTAGCACCGTGCTATAGAGCACTTCTCTGAAAAGTATTCCTTTAGGTGTGCATTACAATGTCATATGCAAACAACTGCTGTTAACATTATTAATCAGCTTATTAAAATACTAACATTGAGAACTGTATTCATTTCTTTTGCCTGTTTCAGGGACAGTACCAGGTGAAGAGGATCTGACCTTAAATTTTGCCCAATGACAGTTGACACTGACTCCTGACTTGGTTTTCTACATATTCCCCAAATTTGGAGAAGAGAAAGAGAAGGAACTGATACGATAATCTCCACTTTAGAGAATTTGCAATATCAAAGGTATAAGATTTACAGGCTCTCGGTCTTTAAAATTGGAACTCTAAACAGCCACTGCAGCTCTGAAAATACATTACACTACTTTCAAATAAGTGTTTGAAAAAAAACCAAAACCAAAACCAGGCTAATGCTTCTTAGAGAGTACTCAGGAAAACAAATAAACTTTCCTCCTGCTGATGCAGCGTGGGTACACTGAAGTACTTGTACCTGCATGGTCTGCTCTGTGCAAAGCACAGCCTTTCTCTAGCAATGAGATGCAGAAAAACGCAGCCTAAGGGAAGTCTCCTCGCATGCCTTGCAAAACTATTTCTCAGGTTAGTGATTTTAGCATGGATTTGCATTTTCATCTATTGCTAAAAACTAAACTGATTTCAGTTTTAAAGATAGTTCCTGAAGAAGTCGTATCTTGAGGCCCTGTAGTGAAGCAAAAGCTTTGAGTAACACCACGACCTCTGACTTAAGCTCCTCCAAGGACCTGCAAAGAGCTAGGAAAGAGCATTGGGTGAAGCACCTGCACAAGCATGGGTCCTACAGCTGCTGAATGAATGCAGCCACAGCACATGCCTGTGGGTTAGCAGGAGGCACGTGGCAAACCACGGTCACTAAACACCTTGTGTCCACGTCTCACATGAAACTGAGAGTGAGTTTTCCATGATATTTCTTCCTTTCCTTTCCCCATCTCCAGTGGCATCACCCAAGAAAGCTGTTGCTTCTCTTTATTGTTTGGCTCTGCCTGGTGAGTTGTAGCTCCTTCAGAATTAAAGTTTCTCAGCATCACAGGTAATTAATTACAACTTACAGCAGCCACACCGAGCTTCCTCAGAGAGCATCCACCCACTGCTGTATTTGTTAGAAAAGGCACTGCCAACATTGTTGTGGTTACCTTTATGAAAGTCAGTTTGCAGTAGCAAGTATCATCATTAAGATTTCTGATGATGATCTCTCCATAGTGCTCAATCCATCTTTGCCCACTTAAGATGTTATGGATGCAAGATGTCACCTTGTTCCATGCAAAATGGTCTTTAAAACTGTAAGGAAAAGTACATACAAGAAAAATCTCGTGCCGTGCCCAAATGAGCTCATAAACACATGAAAAGAAATGTGCGGAGAACTTGATTAAAGAAACCCAAAAACCAATTTTTTTTCCCTCTGGAACACCTCATCTTCTTGTTCCACACCTTCTCAAAAACAAACCTCATGCCAGCAATCCTGTCTCCCACAAAACCCTTTTTGTCTCTGCTGTAAACTTTGGTTCTTGAATACAGTTGTCTTTCAATGTCCTTCTTTACCAGTGTTGGGTTTCCAAAAGTAATCATTCTAACATCTTCCACTGTCTGAAATGCCCATTTCACAGCTTGTAACACAGTAACAACGGAAAACAAGAACGTGGGCCACCAGAATTACTGAATGGAATGAGCTTGGCTCAAGCTCTCCAGGCTGAGCCTATGTGTGTGCTTTAGGCAAGAGCAAAAGCTCTCACCAGACAGTTCAGGAGGCAGTTGCACACTGGAAGACAGCAGATAGGGAGAGATGAACAAGTGACAATAGGTAATACAACATGCTCCCTTTTATTAAAGAAGTAGATGTTGGTCTTTACTGGTAAGGTAAAGGATAAACTCACAAAGCACCAGTTTCCCCATAGCAACTGCTTCACACACATTCCATGGAGATATTGGAATAATTCATTTTGTACTCTCTCTTTGGAAAACAGATTTAATTGGAACACTACTCAACCTTTAGACCTCTGGTTCTCAGCCATGATGGACGTAGGCCAAATTTTAAGGGATTTTAATTGTTGATCAACAATGGGCACTCTGACAGGCCAGCATAGGAACACTGCAGATTGTTACTAAACAAAGCAATAAACTATACCCAACACTTAACTACAGTGGCTGCTTACTTCCTTGGATAATAAACACCAGATATGCAACACGTACAATAATTATTTCTGCAGTGGTGATGGCTGTCAACGTCACCTACAGCCCAGGGCCCCGTGTTGTCAACGGTCCCTACAAATATAGGTACAAGAGACAGGAACAACAACGTCCCTTCCCTCAAACCCATATTCAAGCAAAAGAATTCGTAGCTTCCTCTGCCATGCACTTTCCCCCTGTGAGTTTAAAATGTATAAAGGCTGAAATTCAACTGAAATATGAAAACACCAACTTTTCATTTTTCAAGGACTGATGTTGGGGTTTTTTTGTTTGGTTGGTTTTTTTCTTTTGTTTCCCCCAAAGTTTGTTTGTTATAACCTTTGAAAGAGTTGGTGCTTCTGAGTTGCGCTTCTGGTTTTGGTTTGGTGGGGTTTTTGTTCCCCTTCCTTCCCCCCTTTTTCTTTCTAAATTCAGTCACAGTCACCAGTTCTTCTAAAGGTGTAATACGAGGCAGGACAGCTCGTCCTCATCTGGATAAATGTGGCGCTGGTGTGTGCAAGCCCCCCTGTGCCCGTGTGTGAGCAGCAATGCACAGCTGCAGCACTTACGCTGGAAGAGTTACGTGCGTTGTACCAACTGGAACAATTTCCATGGACTTCCCCCAGAATTTGTTTTTCCATCTTACATCTGAAACAGGAAGAAGGAAAAAAAAAACCAAACAAAAAAGACAGCTTTAGTCATCGGCATGGGTGAATCAACCTGTTCCTGGGTTCTACTTTATTTTCAAGAAGTTCAAAATAAAGTGCAACATAAGTGTTCAAAGAATGCTGTGGACCTCTGAACATTGCTTACTGGGTTTGTTTTGTTTTGCTTGATTTTCATTATATTATTAGTTATTAAAATAGCAAAGTAACAGATGTTTAAAGTCCTCTCTCAAAAATTTTTGAAAAAGAAAGGAATCTGAATAAGCTATAGGCAGAATGTACATGTCCACGATTCAGTTGCTAGGGAATGAATGCAGACATTTTCCAAAATGTTTCAAAAGGCACAAAGTGACAGAGGGATTTAGTCCAACTTCCTCTGCAAGTTTAACTGGCCTTTTAAAATCTTGACTGAATCACAGAAGGACGTAATCCAAGTCTCATGTCGTTTCTCAAAAAAAACAACCAAACAACCCTCAATGCAAGTTTAGCCAAATTTATTGAGCAAAAACACCTGAGAAAGAAACACAGACAAGCATGGCAAAAGGGGTATGGAGTTAAAGTGGGCTAGATAGTAACTTTAACAGTAACTTCCGAGCTCAGGGGAATAGTACCCTTCCTATACTAGACACCAGGAACTCCATTCCCTGCCCAAGCTGAAAAAGAGGGGAAAATTCAACTCTAGTCTCAAAAAGATGCTAGTTCTAGCACAAGGAAGACAAAACACTTTCCTGTGCAACTCTGGGGGGAAGCTGTTACCCTGGCTGTGAGATAGATGCTCAGACCACAGTTAGGAGATCACATATCTCCAGGGTATATATATGTACACAAGTGATGACTGAGCCACACCAAGCTGATTACCATTGTAAAGACTGGAATGGCACATAAGGCAGAATGGAAAAAAAAAAATGAACCTTTTCTTATCTCTTGAGATAAGGACCTTTTGGGGATTTTTTCATTTTGAAGTTTGATGCTTAGTCAGCATCTTTAGTGACAGCAATTCCGTTGTGTTTCCTACAGTGCCCAATAAGAGGTCCAAAACTACCTCGAGTGTGACATTGTTCTGTACTAGCCTTCTGTCTTCTGCAGTGGGATGGAAGAGAAAGGGCAAAGCAGCAAACCCTACTGAGTGTAACAGTTTAAATGCATCACCAGACTGGTTTACATTCTATATTCCCACAGATGGCAAAGCCGCCCCACAGAGATCGGTATGTGGGAAACATCTTGGGAACCAGCGTGCAACTTGATCACGCAAGAATTTTAGGACGGCAGAGAAAAGCAAAGTGTTATTTCAAAGCCATGCTCAGACTAATTCTGGCAGAGATGCTGCAATGGCTGGAACGTCTTCATTTCCATCGCTCGTGTGCCTTTGCAGAGTCAGCCTCGTAAGTCATGGAAAGTTTTCTCCAAAATATTTGTCCCTGTCAGAACCCAGTCTTCTAAATCACTAGAAACGATCAAGAAATTTCTTGATGTTGAAACACATGGCCTAAGGTCTGTTTCTGGTGGGATGACAGCACTCCTCTGGCAGTGCTGCTGAGGGCTGTCTCCTTTTCTGCTGAGGAGGTAACACTGGAAGTGAAAAGACCTTTGCATACAGAAAGAACTGAACTTACTGACAAGCTGCCTTTATGATTAACCT
Organism: Sclerurus mexicanus; assembly: GCA_013396755.1. Classification (NCBI taxonomy): domain Eukaryota; kingdom Metazoa; phylum Chordata; class Aves; order Passeriformes; family Furnariidae; genus Sclerurus; species Sclerurus mexicanus. The sequence continues at coordinate 2,020,859 of VWZF01004461.1, read as the reverse complement.
GATGTTAATCTTTCCACACAAAAGTTACTATAACCCCATTACAAGAGGTCGCAGCATTCGAAAATCGCCTTTTCTATGGAAAAAAGTCTCTGTCTAGATCTCCCATAAGCTCAGCTAGCCACATTCAAAACCACAGCAAACAGAACATCCCAAACCCAACTGCACCCTGACGGATTCTCCAGTGCTCACCAAGACCAAATCCCAGACTCTTTCTCATTAAGCAGATTCTCGGCTCTCATTATTACAGAAGACCTTTATTCCCTAAATGGAAGTGTTAAAATACTTGAGTGATAACTGTTGTCAAGATCTGTTAAACCCATCAGTCTCATCCATTTTTATTAAGACAGGCTGCTATCCAGTCTTATTTATACAGTATTCAGTTATTGAACACATTTTTGATCATCTTAGCTTTTTGGCTAAGAGCAAAAGGATTCTCATTCCCTCTATTTGTTTAAAAAGCAAAGAATTACTCGGAATAATAAAACCCAGACTAATGGGTTACAGTTTCTGTGCAGTAAGGCTACATCTGTAATAATCAGGTCAGCAGAGTCAATCATAAAAAAAAAGAAGTTTATCATGTGGCTACATTGTGAATTGACAAACCTCCAGGTGAAGGATTTCAACTGAGTTAAAAGACATGGTTATGTTTTGTGTGCTCTCCCAAATTACCTAACCACAGATACTATTACTGGTTGACGTCTTCACTAGCATTAAAACAGCAAACAGAGCTCCAACACGTGTATTTTGAAACAACATTAGTAGTTAAACAGCACAAAATCTTACATACTATAATAGTGCCAGAAGGGAAAGAGAAGTTAAATGTATTTATTCTTGCTGTTAAGCTCATTTTTGAAAATTGCTTTCAGAACAGGTTCACGTGATTTGCCAGGGTTCAGGATTTAACTTGGGAGTTTTTTCATGCTGTCTTCTAGCTTGTTTGGTTTAGAAATAGCTTGGGGTATAATTCTTCTTTACTAAAAAACACACCCCCATCCCCCCAGAAAACCCCCCAAAAAGCAAGCAAATCTGAGTTTAAAAAACTGCAGGTATTTGTACATTAAAAGGATAATCTATTAACATTATATAAAAAACCCAAAACAACACACCTTGAACTTTTTTACAACAGCAGAAGATCCAAGTAAGAAGCATGCAAATACAGGCTAGCATTTCTTAAAGCCATTCTAATGCAATTTAAGCAAGGAATTTCAACTTTTCCTCATTTCTGGATATTTTGTGGTAGACATACAATGAAAATATTATGAACACTGTAAAAATAAATGAGAGACCGAAGAGTTACCTTGCCAAAAAGCAAAATTCACAGATTCGGCGTGGCATGCAGAAATAGGTGGATGGTGACTGACCTAATAGCAAGACAGGAAAGGGGAAAAAAAGGATGAATATATTAACACTCGAGCTGTCATTTTGGTTTGGGTTCCTTGGGTTTTTTCCCCTTCGTTCCCATATAGCGTTTCCCATTTGAACGTTTACTTTGCCTTCGCAGTTGTGTCCTGAAGGGGGAGGCAGCGACATTTAAAAGGCACTGGGACCTAAGAAACCTTGGAAGAAATGGGAAAGCAGCCACTTCTCCTTGGCTGTGAATTGTCCCTTCTGGGGGAACACGACTGACAGCTGACCAGGAGCAGCTCTGACACGTAATGCCTGCAGCCCTCTGGGCAACTTTATGTTCAAGTCAAATTGCTATTTCCCACTATGAATTTAATTTCTTAACTCCCTACGTGGCTCAAATGCAGTTTAACTTTGTTACTCATTTTGCAAATCTCTCATTGAGCATTTTTTCACACACACCCCCCCCCCCACAGTCTTCCAGTTATTTATTGAACATCCTCTACTTGGTTTAAAAAAAAAAAAAAGAAAATATAAAAATTCTAATCACTCTCAGCTCTGGCCTAATCCACCAAGAGCAACACTCTCTTGCTTACATACTGTACCCAGATTAACCCCAGATGTCACTGTAATACATGGGTTAAACTTAGATCTCCCTTGAACTGTTATAATTCCAGAGTCAGGTCATGGTGCTAAGAGGAGTTATTCTAACCTCGCCCTAGCAATAGATCAGAATCTTTGTTATTTTACACATTTTCCCTCTTCCATGGGTTACATGTGATCAGTAATATCAAGTTATCTCGAGTAAGCACCAAAACGCTTGCACGAGCAGTAAGCAGCTGCTCCTGATGCAAAGAGAAATATTTAGTACTTGCAAGCGGCATGAAACTTATTTCCTCCCTTCCTAATATTTCTCTACCCCATACTCTCACGGTAATTTTACCACTCTATAAAATCAAGTCACTTCATTTCACATATTAGAACAATACAGCCCAAGCCCCCTCGTGTATATTAAAAAGCTTGTTTATAAAAAGTACCCTTTGCACTGATTTATCAAAAAAAATCAAGTGAAAATTTCTTCTGTTAATTCAGTGTAACATTAAGCTCAGCATGAAGCTTTTTTTAACCTCCTTGTTGCTCCAATGTAATGCTACACTGGTAACTGCAGTGATGTATATACACCATCTTAGTACTGACGTAGCACAATAAAGAACCAGCTACATTGCTTCAACTTTAAATTTGATCCTTGCTTTGGTTGTTTTACTTTTTGTTGGTTTTTTTCCCCACCCTCCTTATTTTCACTCTTGCCTGTGGCATTTTCTGAGACTGAGGCACGACCACTTAGCATTCATTTTTGCCAGCTCTACAATAATGTGCAAAATGTTGCACCTTCAGAGGTGGGCAAAAGCACTTTTCATTTCATAAAGGAAGCCTCGGAGAAGTCTTTCTCTGACCAGCTTTCTGGGTTGTACACCCCTGCACACTGCACTTCTTCTAATTTTTTTTGTTCTGTCTAGACAGAATGAGACACCTTTCGCTCATTTTTACTTTGCTAGGCACCAGATATTTAAGTTTTATCCCTTTTTAACATGTTTCAAGCTTATCAGCTTTGGTAACTGGTTTGGTTTAAATTTAACATTTTTCACCTATACTTAGTAATTATTCTCCTACTGAGGAATTATCTTCATAAACAGACCATGATGGGCTGTGTACATCCTTCACCTACTCAGCCGTGGTACCAGATCTGAAAGGCTTAGCCTGCAAAGTATTTGGACAGGAAGCAGAAATGCTCCTGGTGCCACAGAAAACACTTGTGGTCAATTGACTCACACAAGAGTTGTTATTTGTTATATAAGAAGGCCTTAAAAATAGCTGAAGATACGGCATTTTTAATGATCCTATACCGAGAAAATGACAAGAATGTAAATGCTTGTCGCAGTCCTGGTCAGGTTTCAGCAGGGGGAAGTTGCCCTCTACTTAACCAAGTTATCTAGTTACTGGAGCAGGCAGCCTGGCAGCCTTCGCTTCTCCAGTGGCAGCTCTTGGTTGTCGTGTTCCACACCAGACTTTCCCCAAAAACCAACTTCCTTTGTTTGTCATTCAGCAACGTCCCTTGAGTTTCGCCGGGCTCGGGTTATGCGAAGTAATTTCGTACTTTGCCATTAATTCCAGAACATTCCAGCCACGCATTTAGAAGGAAGCAGCGTATCAAGCAGCAATTCCAAGGGTCGCAGCGTACAATACCTGTTCCGCAAAGAACTGGAAACCCTTATCTTCACGAATGCATTCGTAGGTTTCTCCAAGCACAGGATTAAATGGCTTACTTCCAGCTCGGTAGTAACTGGATGCATATGCAGAGACTGCAAACGCAGCTATATACACCTGGGAAGGACATATTTGGGATTTTGATTAATTAATTTTTGACAGACGTGAAAAAAAATTATCTCCACCTCGGGCTCTGTATTTTTGCCATCATTTGCAGAGTACAAATGTGCATACCTCCTACAAGTTAAGCCCTAGCTCACACATCAGAGAATTATTCCGTTTTCAGAGTCATTCAATAGTCCAGGGATAGAATTATTAGGGTCAGACACTGCAAATCTCATCAACTGAAAACAGCATTTCTGAAAAGCCTTAGCATTCTGCAACACAGCTCAAAGCAGTAACTTTAAAAATCACTGTTAGATTTTAATATAATAACTGGCTTTTACAGTCACAGTCTGTGATTCCATGGATTTACCAACTATGCTTTACCTAAACACAGCACAGGAGGGACTGGATGAGTTTTAAGCAAGCTTGCTATTTTCAACACAGTTTGGATTAAACTGCCTTTTACCTAGTGTGTGCCATGACTCAATCAAGAAACTGTTCTTGATTCTGACTGAGACACAGCTAACCCTTCCAAATTTTTGCAGTCGACTCAGGCATAACTCCTAAACATGAGGAATGAGAATTTGGGGCTGTTTGACTCAGGTCTCTTCTGTACTATTTTGCTGTTTTCCTTCCCTTTTCCTCACCTCGTGAAAGTGTAGATGCTCTCACAGTTTCAGCAACTGAATTCACTTCAGAAAGGCTCTTTTATGAATTACTGCAATTACTACACAACATCTAGAAATAATTTTGCCTCGGGAATTTCTCAAAGGCAAAAATTACTCCTCTCTGATGTAATTTCCAGGCGCTTGGGAAAAGGCTTCTTTTCACTCCCATATGAAAAACTACTGTTCATTTCCTTTTCCTGTGAGCATATGTTCTCTAGAGAACAAAAGCTATAGACTGAAAGCCCTGGTGCATGGCCACACCCTGGGAACAGACCCTCAATTGTAACCCATGAGAGTGCCAGAATGAGGCAACAGGCTTTTTGAAAAGTATTTATAGCATGATTACTCATATTCATTAGTAACCCTATTTTAAGAGAAGATATATTGAATTGAAAAGGCTTAATTCAGTTTATGGGACAATATGTATTTTCCATTTAAGATAATTTAAGGAGTTTCTAATAATTTATTTATGGGCTTACCTATTAAGCAGCTCTTGTACACCTAGAAGCAGAACAACTGAAACACATTTTTCTCTTGTTCTTTTCAAGGGCAGAATTCAGGGTTCTGCACTGGCAGCAGGCAACACCATTATTGTACCCAATCATATTGCCTGGTTTTGAGACCCTGATCATTTGGGACCAACTCCAAAACTTCAAAAAACCCAGTTCATAAAAAATATTGAGCTTGTTTAGTTAATACACAGATATCAAAGTCGTGTAGGGCTGGAAGATCCAGCATCCTTTATGTACAAATGTGTTACCAGATCAGACACCCTTGAAAAAAGATTAATTGCAGTTTTCATACTCAAGAGGGAAGTATATTAGTTCAAGCCTCTCCTCCCTGTTTTAATCTTACAGAGCAAGAGCTGTAAAACAGAACTAAGCTCCTTTTTTGTTTGATTTTGCAGAACAGTAAAGTACTTGAGAAAGACTTTCTGACGAGGCAACAGAAATAACGCAGAAGAGTGAAGAATAGTGGCTGTGTAAAGTACGTACAGGCACAGGCTTGCACAGTTTGCCTCTCTCAGCTGAGAGAAACAGAAAAACGCAACAGTAATGTCATAATTTCTGTAGCACCGTTTTTACACTTCCTCTGCTGTGATTGTACTGAATGTCACTAAGTAATTGGAGTGACACATTTACCATCCGTTCCAGCGGGTTCGGCGTGTGCGCTGCTTTATCCAGCAGCTCACTGTACTCCAGCTCCTCGCAGAGACGCTGAAGGGTGTTGAGTGGCTCATTTAATTCAACAGGCATGGCCACTTTGGAGAGATCCTTTCCTATGTTATTTCTGAGGATATTCCATAGGCTGATGTTACTCGTATTAGGACATGGAGCGGGTAAACATGTTCTCCGTTTAGAGCTGCATCCAATTCCACTTTCAGAAATACAGTCTGAAAGGGAAGGAAGTGGCAGAACAAGTCAATTCACATTTACTTAGTTTTATTCCCTTTGCAAACATACATTAAAATGCAACCATCTTCTCTTCTGTCAAAACTTCCTTCTACCCACAATTCATTCAAGTATTTCACTTGGGGTTTGAAGATAGCCTGCTATAAAAGTGACAAAATTACAAACAAGATTTTATGTATTTAACTGAGGTAAATGCCAGGTACAAAAGATGAGTAAAAGATGACATTCTTTCCCCTTAAAGGATGTAAGAAAAGGCTCAGATTTTCCATTGAATTTAAAAGAGTAAATATAATCATTTTGTTTGTAAGAAAGATGGATTCCTGTCTGTTTAAGGGACATAAAACCTCCTTCCTTGACAGAGCTTCAATTAAATTGACACTTCTCAGAAGGCGAGATGTAACTTACAGATGCAAGGATAATAACAACTCCTACTGATCTTTTCCTACTTTTCTGAATACTCCTACCAGGGAAATTTACTGCACCACAAATTTCCATGCAGACCTTTCCACAGTGTTCCTATAGCATTTAAACTTTTTTAGTGACATTAGCTTTGAGATATGCCCAGAAGTCCTAATAGCTTATATGGCTGAGTTATGCAACAAGGGCAGGTGAACTATTTGCAGCGCCCTGCTTGTATATTCCTTTTTGCATAAAAACGGCATGGGCACTATGAATCACAAATCTACCTGAAACAGTTATACTGCTGAGAACTTAGAGATTGGCTTCTTCTACTGGAATAATTGATTTAATATCAGAAGATGCCAAAAAGAAGGATGTTCCCTCAGATACCTCAGGAATGAGGAGGTAAGTGCTAAAAACTTAGCCTCGTTTAAAAGGGCTCCCAGAGATGGGATTTGGCTATGTGTTTTGACAGCTTCTCATTAAAAAGCAGACACTCATTCTGAAGCAGCCCATTAATTGGGGCAAAACGGTGAAAAAAAGAGAGTTGAGTAAGAAATAAGATATTTGGATATCAGATTTTCTATACACTGAAGTTTGCCTACTCCCCACCCCTTACAGAAAAGCCCCTGCAGTTCTGCTTTGCAAAAGCTGTGGCAAATAGACAGCATCAGTACTTAAGGAGATTTATACATCTGACCTCCAGCTAGACTCAATGACTTTTAAGGCCAAACTGGAGCATTATCAACATGTGGTCTGACCTTCTCCATTACAGTGGCCAGAGGATTTCATCATAATCACACAACTTATGGTGCAGCTAAAGCCCTGTAGGCAAAAGACATCCAGCTTTCTATTAATGGCAGTGGCAGGCCGCCCAAAGCACAGAAATAGCAGGTACCAGAAGCAGAGGAAGGTGCTGCTAATGCAGAAGAGCTTCAGCAACAATCTCTGTTACAGATGAGCAGTCACAGCAGTACAGTTTTCTAAGGTCCAGATTATGATCTTAAAGAAACCTGTATTCTTTCCTATCACAAATCAATAAATAAGAACCTTTATTTTGTAACAGTCACAGAAGACAGCAATTCCCCAGGCATATCAAACTGCCTGAGTTCATAGGGAACCTTGGAGATAATCAGGAAACAGCTGCTAGTAAGAAATCACTGTTCAGCATTTTTGAAGATAAAAATATATTGTTAGAGTGAGAAGAACACTGTGGTTAGCTGAAAGGAGTTGAAGGCACAAAGCCAATTAGTTTGTTATGACGAATTCTTCTCCCTCCGTTTTGAGTCTCTGTCTAATTTGAAAGACAATTAAATTAGCATATGTACTAACACGACTATCACGATTAAAATATGCACCGGGCCCGCCAGTATGCAATTATTCTCACATTCCTTTAAACACCAAATTCTGCTAAAACAACACAATTCTGAATGGGGTTGTTGAATTGCAGACTGGAAAAAAAACAGCGCGGCAAGAAGAAAACTACATTTTGAAAAAAAGAAAGTAGTTAGGCCGTGCTACTTTGAAAAGTGCTGAGGATGTGTGAACCAGAGGGAGTGGGAGCTGCACCAAAGAAGTCAAGAACATAGGTGTTGCCCTGCTGAGCCATCATGCTGCTGAACCAACAGCGCCCAAGCCCTACCAGCCAGATTCCGCTGTTCAAAACCAAATTGAGGCTAAAAAGAAAAAAACACAGGCTGTTTGCATCTCAAAACCTGTAATATCTAATTATCTAGTAAGAGAAGAAAAAAATACCCCGAGCAAACATAAACAAAGAAAATTCTCAAAACGTGGCATAACAAATAACCTAACTCACCTAAAGTATGTCTCTCATTCTCCATGTCATTGCTTAGGTTATCTTCTGAAACATTGTCGCTGATATCACTTACATATGAGTCATCATCTGACACCTGAGTGTGGGGAAAAAAGCAAGATTACATCCCTCATTCAAATAACCCCACATGCACGTGAAGATTGTTACTATCTGCTGAAATGACTGTTCTAATATATTTGAACCGTTCAAGCTGTGTTTCAGTACTACAGAGAAATACCACAAAGTCCTGAGAAGAGAGAACTGAATTTGGGAGATATCGCCATCACTGAAAATTCAACTACTCCTTTAGTGGAGACATCTTTGTCTTCTTGGCCTCACAGAGAACAAGTCTCTCCTCTTATCAAAAGCCAAGGTTCTCACAGAGCCCAAGAGGGCTGACAAAACAAGCTAATAAATTTCAATATGCGTGACACCAGCCTCAGGGTATCTACAGATACTACAAGGACAGGTATGAATAAATACTTCTGTGATGCAATTCCCTCAGCACCTGTACAATACTCAAGGCACACAGTACAATATATGCAGTATTTGCATACTAGCTACCTAATTGCCATCTGCATCCATGTGTGTGTAAGACCTCTCCATAACAATTGCTACATCTTACTGTGGAGGCACAATGACAGAAAAAAAAAATACAAATGGCATATTAATTTCTAAATGTTTTGGAAATTCAAATTCTCTGGCAGTCATCTGATGTACAGTTAGCTCTCAGAAAGGCTGCACATCAATTAGCAGATAAGAAACTGCATCAGAGTGATGTCAATCTTATTCCTCAGACCTCGTTTTCTGAAGAGCTGGCGGACAGCAGGACTTCCTGTGCATCAAAGAATTCTGTGAGAGAGTCAGCTATAGACAGTCTGCTTTCATTGGAGACCTGGTGAACCAGACCTCTGCCTTCTTCTCTTGAATTTTCCTGTTTAAAAGAAATAAAAAGTTTTGAGAGGGGAAGTACCACAAACAACATCCATGCATGCAATTCCACGGTCACACAACTTGAAGGGCTGTAAAACACCGGGGGAAGATGGCTCATGCTCCTCTCCAATTTAAGTGAAAGGTAGCATGTGTTCCAAAGAGGGATTTAAAACCAAAATAAAACAGACCAGAGAGAAGAAGGAAAAAAGAATGGGGGAAAAAGGCAACGCATATTCAGTAAATTGGTTATGGTGCTGCATGTAAAAATGCTTTGCCAGATACATACGAGTGCGTCATCAAAAAGCCCACAAAAGAATGTCACTCACATCTCTTTATATAACACCCAAGGTTCACACTCCTTTCTGACTTTAGCAAATTAGTTAGTCTTTTCCTCCCCAAGCCTTGCTTAATGCAAAGCCTGCAGTACTGTGGTGTACCAAACTCAGAGGGCAAGGTTGCCTTCCCCACTGGAGCATGTTTTCCCAGCTCTTTCTTCACTACTTTTCCATGCTGTGCTTTGGAAAGCTCTTCTTCATATCCCCACCTGAGATACCTCCGTGTTAACCACCAACATTATCAAAGGCAGGGAAGTGGGATTACTTTTGCTGCTGAAGGCACATTTGGCTGCCACACAGATCTTGATAAGTCCTCCCATGGAAACCCCACAGACTGGAGTAAGCAGAGTTCCAAAAGGTGGCCTAGCAAAGGTGAGGTGACCACTGAGACTTGGCTCATTCCAGGGATGCCATAAAAAAGCTGGAGGACATCGTGCACTCCTGTTTTCCCTCGTAACTCCACCCACACAAAGGAAATGAGCTGGCTGACCCAAGGGAGTGTATTAGCTGTTCTCAAGCTTTTCTGCATGAGGGGCTTTGCTAACTCGTAATCATGACCGCCTTCTCATAATTTTGCAGGAACTGCACTATTTTATTTTCAGAACAACATAGTGAACAATCTGACAAATCTATAATCAAGCTAACAAATCTTCTCCAAAGCTTTTCTGTCGGTAGGTTTTACTACATGCTGCTAATGGTGACATGAAAACAAAACAAACTGCTACACAAAAGCCTCAAAAAAAAAACAAAACCCTTCTGGCACAGCGAGGAGAAAAGAGGAAACCTCAATACTGTCTCTTCTGTGGGAAGGCAGTTACACCAGCCTGCAAGTCAAGAAGAAAGCAAACCTTACACATGGAAGCATTGCTACTGGGATTGTTTCCAAGACTATTCTGAATCTGAGAAGGAAAGCGAGCAGCAAAGACTTATCAAGAACAGCAGTGTTTTATATCTAATACATAAGTTTCAGGTTATCTCCTTCATGTTTCCACTCTGGCGTGATGAACTACAGTCAAACTACCCAACAGACCAACTAAACTTCTCCTTAATACAAAGGCTTGAGATACTATCTTATATTGCTTCAGTGTTCACAGGTCAATCATAGCACCCGGTGTATCATTTAGTGCCAGGTTTTGTGCAGCAGCACTACTGCATCACAATCCTCAGGCAATTTTAAACTTTTCCAGTACACGTGATTTCGTCTTTAAGGTCCATCCCAAACCTTGCCAGAGGGAATTTGTGAACGAAACCTCTAAGGACCTTTTGAAAGCTGTTTTTGTCACGTGTGTCTCTATGTGTATATAGTGCATAGAACAAGTTTTAGAAATAACCCATTGTCACTGCAAGGGCCTCCACCAAATAAGAAAATAAAGGACTCCTGAAATTAAATAACCACGCATTAATTCTTTTCTGGATAGCAGTTTAAGTGCTGCTCAAATTCTCATGGGATTAAAACCAAAAGGAATGATCAACTACCTTAAGGAAAAAAAAACAAAAATCCCAAAACTGAACAGTTAAATATGATCCATGAACAGCTTCACTAAAACAGAACTAAACCAGAAGTGAACAGATGGAATGACTAAACTGCCTTTAAAAAGAAAAGGAAATAATTAGTTACATAAAAACCCCATCCACTCAAGTTCTAGTGACAGATTTACACTACAAGCACAGCAGAGGTTTCTGTATGAGTTATCATTTAGGAAAATCCATCCGAAATAACACAGCTCTGGCTTCTCTCACTAGCACCATTAACACCTAGATCTTATGATTTATAATTACACCGTATTCACATGCTTTCTGCAGCGAGCCAAAAGACTGTCTGAACATCAGTGCATCTTGAACTGGCCAACTGGACGTATAGAACACTTCCTGGCTTCACACAAAGAGAATTAAATGGCTGAGAAGGCTCTTGTGTGTCAAATTAACTTCGATCCTTTCATGGAAACGTCTAATAAGTGTTCTGAACCTCACACAATCGACACCGGTCGGCAACACTCTGAGCTAACAATACTTAGACAGCCAACAAAAGGTCTACAGAACTTGCAAGGGAACAAGGGACTAAGGCAAGAGAAACAGCGGCATAAGGGTAACGAGGTGGCCGCTCTGTTCATGCTGAATGAGAAGCAGGCAGGAGGCGAGGCAGGACACCAGGAACCAGTGGCAGAAAGCAATGGAAGGTGTGCTCAGGGAACCTGCTCGCAAGGAAAGTCTTTGAAACCAAACATCACACGATGCCATCACCAGACATGAGTCACAGCTACGAAAGCACGCTGGCTTTGCTAACACAACGCACCACGGGGGAGACACGAAGGAAGGACAGGAGGCAGCTCTGCAGCACCGTCTAGGTGGAGGGGCTTGAGGAACAGACACCACTGAGAGAGGAAATCCGTACCCACCTTCACCAAATCTGGGCTTGATTTCGCATTAGATGCTGAATCAAGGAGCATAGATTCGGCATGTATTCTGCGTAACCGGTCTTTAAGATCTGTATTTTGTGCTATTGCCTGGAATATTTAACAAAAATATTGGGGATATAAAGTTCTCTCAGCTAACTTGAACGTGGCTTTATTGTGCAAAAAGGGGCAAAGAGTATTTAAAGTGCGGTATAAAACACCCCCACCATATCAGTTTTTTACTGGTTTAGCAAATCATTGATTTTAAATCTTCAAACATTACTCCTTATCTCTTAAATTAAAAGTATTTTTGTTCAGTGTGAGGGAAAAGACATATATGTGGAGAAAAAGGTCAGAGATGGCAGGGATATTTCAAGGTTTGCAAGCTGATTTAATAAGTTATAAATCAATTTTGTGCATCTTTTTTCTTTTCAAGCTCCCTTCCCTCACCCCCATCTCCAGCCTTGCCTCTCTCAGCATTACTTCTTGCAACATCTGAAACCATTTGATTTCCCGTACTGACAGTTCCCTTTGCCTTCCACTGACAGAGAAATGAGACCTAAATTCACACGGGCGCAGGTACAAGTCCTGTCCTATCAGGTTATAATAGCAATGATCTGAATAAAAAGCCTCTACTGCAAGCTCGTGTTTGTTACACGCTATTTATTCATGCCGGGTGCCTCTGATGGACAAGTATCAGCTAGAGTAGACTTGGAGAAACAGAGTGCAACCCCGCCTGCAATGAAAATATCTCTGAAAGAAAAGATGGCATTACTAATTTTAGAGCAATACTGAAGCTTTAGTGGTCTGAATCAATACCAGGACGTGGAGTACCCTGCTGCTTACACATCTACACTGTCCCACGTGCTTCTGATTTTGAAAAGTGCTTTTTGTTGAAAATCATCTCGGAGGCAGGAAAACCAGTAAGCTCAAAGTGGTGACGGAGGGGAGAAAATAATGTCTGGCTTTACCTGTCTGTGGTCTGAATTTGCCATACAGGCATAGAGCACTTCTGTGTCAAGCGCTCGGCACTGTGTTATACCCACAAAATCAGGTAAGTGCACAACAGAATTTGCACAGCTCTCCTGTAATAGCAGCTTCCCATTTTCATTGTTTGCTACAAAATGTTTTCTTCCTTCTGCTGTCTTCTGCCTCCCCCAAAACCAAAAATACTGTACTTTTTCCTGTTTAGTATTTGCTTTTCTTGGATTGTGTGTAGGTCAAGGATACTATCTTAATGAGGGAGAAGCAGAGCTGCTAATTTTGTGGTATTTTATCCACTTTAAATCTGTTCATTTTTCTTCCCCTGCCAGCCTGACGAGAGCAAAACAGACCTATGTTTGAAAGCTTTCAACCTGTGAGTCTGATTTGTTTTTTCCCCTGTACATAAAACAAACTACAACGAACAACAACAAACACCAAGTCAAAGTCATCGACACAGAACTCTCTTGCAAGGAAGTCTTAAAAATACGTCAAGTTTATCATATCCATGCTTCCATATGTCTTCAAAGGAAGTTTATTCCTTTCTCCTACTGGATCTCAGCTGCACAGGGTGAGAATTTCTTTTGGCATCGTGGCTTTGCAGATCTGCCGGCTAAGAATGGCCCCCAGAGGTGTTAACCTCTGCTGAAGCTGCCAAGGTTCACAGGTGGCTTCTGGACTGGCTACAAAAGGCTTATTGAGTATCAGATAAGACCTAAAAGAATTACTTTTAAAAGACATATACAGGATGAAGATGGACAACACAATCTCACTGCCCAAAATAAGTCACGTTCAGCTGAGTGTTCACTGAGTTCAGCAATCTTAAAATTGATTTTTTTTTAATATAAAATGGTAGGCAAATAACACTGGAACAACAAAAGTCACCTATCCAGATATCAGAAGTGGAACATCTGAAAGCCAAAAACAAAGTACAGGTGAGTTATTACGCAACAAGCTTCAGCTTTCTCTGAATACTGTGAAGATATCACGGCCTCTAAAGATCTAGGTAAAGAGGTGTGTTATACACCTAAAAAACTATAACCACATGCAGCTTTTGTAAAGCAAAGGGAAGTTTTCAAACTGAAATAACTCTATGATCTACATCACATGGATCAGTGCCAGAGAGTCTCCACTGCCTCTGAGGTGCTATTTGCAATAAACACTGACACTTTAAGGCCATGGTAGTGATGGCCCTCATTGCTCTGAAACCAGATCACTGTTCGGTTGACACATTCAAACGTGAGCAATCTGAACGTTCTGGTCTCAAACAATTACATAAAGCACACCAACCAAACACACCCCACTTCCTTTTTTAAAAGAGCACACCTTTTTGTCATTTAAAACTCTGCCCTACCAGCTCCACTGCTGCTTTTAGAGGACTAGGAGATAATTAAGGTTGGAAGTCAACATAAACAAGTTGCACTTGAGTTTGCTTTCCAGTGTCTTGGTGCATCATGGTGAAGCTCTAGTGCATTCGAAGGGACAGCTGAGTGCTCTCAGCCACTCTGGCCTTTACTTAATGCCAGGTCATACAGTGAATTCTCAAGTGCTCTTTAGGTAGAGAAAAGGAAACCTGCAAACTGCCAGAACTGGGTGATTAAACAGCGTATGTTTAGAAAGAAAGTAGACTCATAGTCACAGAGCAACCCTCTGATTCTTAACACCAAATGATGGAGACTATAGTCTATACCTGTATCAATCCATCTATCACACTTCAAGGATTTGACAATGCCTTTAACATTTAGGAGAGACACACATAAAACTTACTATAATTAAATTCTGTGAATGCTAGCACAGAACAGACACCAAAGAAACAGAAATTAACCGCTATGAAATTTAAAAGTAGTATCTCATGACAGCCCAGCCTAGTGAGCTTCAGGATGTCACTTACAGACGACAAGGCATTCTTCAAGCCCACTATTTGTGCAGATGGAGATGAAGATGCATCGTGCTCCAGCATCTGCTTCAGCCTTTCTCTCTCGGTAGATATGGCGCTGAAAGCTGACCTCAAGGTGAAGTAAACTAAAACAGTTTTGTAAAAAGGGACAGTTAAAAACAGCTGCTACCAATTGTGTACGTACCAATTATGCAAAACTTAAATAAGACATCGTTTATGGTGACAGAAACAAGAATTTAGGTTGAGAGATCCAGGGTGGGTTACTAAAAACAAGTAATGTTAAGCAAGGTTATAGGGTAGATTTTTAGTAGGAGAAATGTTTATGGTGAATGCTACCATGTTGACTATATTAGCCACAGTCAAAATTACTCTGATTATTTGTGACAGATGGCAACAAAGCTAACTAACCACATCTGCTCTTCACTCGCTTTTGTTCCCCAATTAGCTTGAATCTTCAGATGGCCATGACTCTATTCCACATTCCTTTATAAATTCCAGCGGGGAAGAAGAGACGAAAGAAAAAAATTAAATAGACAAAAAAGTCATCCAAAAAGTAGCTATAACACACACTGTGCCACAGCTATAGGGTTAGTAGTTTTCCTGCAAGCGAGTCCACCGTGGTGTTGAGTTTTGTTATCTCTCTCTGTGATAACGAAATTTCAGCTTGTTAGATGATTTAGTGACTCAGAAGGGCAGATCTGGACTCATGTGCATGGTATGCTGCTACTTCTACTCCTTCCTGCGGCGCTGTCACCAGCCTGATACATTTACATCGGACAACAGATCATGCAATTTTAAAATCACTGGATTTTTAAAGGGGAAATACACTTCTTCATTTTTTTTTCTTTACCTTTAAGACATTTAATCTTTTCTTTAACCACAAGGAATAAACATTTGTTTGGGCAATATTTATTTATGTAGGTTTTCAACATTCAATTAGGTGGAGTATCAGAGGATTTTCGAGGGCCTGATCAAGCCCTGCAATTCTCTCATGAGAACTGCCCATGCAAAAATTAGCCCGTTTACAGGGAAATGAAAGGAGAAAATCTGAACGTGGATGCACGAAAACAGCAATGATCAAGAAATCCATGATACTTCTCCCTTCTAATCATCCACTCTGAGTTAACCTGAATCATCATTGCTTCACTGAGTAGTTATGTAACATAATTTAGTCGTCTAAAAATTATTCTTATGGTATATTCCAACACTGCAAACCCTGACCAAAGCTAATTCTCATCCTATCCAAAAAGATCTTTATCACAGGGGGTGGGAAGGGAGATATATCCACTGTGATCTATACTTTTGTACATAGGTAACGTTACCAGAATCTCCAGTGACCTTAAATGTCATTTAATACGTTGTATACTAACTTTAAATTTCAAGATTATTACATACTGAACTATCAGTGCTAGATTTCATTTAATTTGTATCAAAAAGCTGTTCTTCACTATTCTTTTCAAAGTGGTGCACTCTAAAGTAACTTCAGAAAACAATTCTTTGTCCTCTCAGTGAAATGATAGTGCAGGAGGCAGTACCCAGTGAATTATCTCTTCTAAGGGGTGGATCAATATAACCAAAATATCCCTCATGGACATTTCAGGTATGACGACCTCGAGTAGGTAATTTCTTTGCTTTTCCACCGCACCCCATCCCCATTTCCTCTCTGCTTTGGGAAAACATACCAGTTTGGACTATAACTGGCTTCCTGAAGTTTACTACGTAGATACATTCCTTACATAACAGAATCAAGACACATCAGCAGCAGAGGGGAAAAAGAAGCAGAGTGTGCTTATTGATGACATCAACCATGATTGTGCGCCAAAGGGGACCGAGCCAATACTTCAAAAGCCTTTCAGCTCCAAGTGCTTAAGCGCCTTCCTCACCAAGATCACTTAAACAATGAGAATGCTTCTGGGGCGAGGGCGATGGAGTAAAGCACTGCTAACGAAAAATGATTTTGAGGGAAGAGAGATTCCTAGTCGAGCTCCCCTTCTGGCTGCTTTGCATGATTTTACTCTTCTGTATTCACTAAAAATAGGTTACTACCATAGCAACCCTTGCATCACCAACAAATGTTGACTCTGAAACGCAGTGAAGCACAGCAAATATAGAAACATGTGTGCTCATATGCACACATATGCATGCAAACACAA
Organism: Sclerurus mexicanus; assembly: GCA_013396755.1. Taxonomy (NCBI): domain Eukaryota; kingdom Metazoa; phylum Chordata; class Aves; order Passeriformes; family Furnariidae; genus Sclerurus; species Sclerurus mexicanus. The sequence continues at coordinate 2,004,161 of VWZF01004461.1, read as the reverse complement.
GATGCAATCTGCTGTTGTGTTCCTAGCAATTGATTTTAGGTATTTTACCTTTTGGAGAAAAAAAAGTAAATCTAGGTTTTTAGCACATAGAACAAAGGGCTATCCTCTATTAATTAAAAAAAAAATTTAAAAGCGATGATTAAACCATCTTTTTCAAATGACTCATCATCTCAACATTTGCAATTCCTCAAGGAAATTAAAGGGTGTTTTCTGCTTTTCCTAAACATTAAACAGGAAGCATTCTCAGAAGTCACATCATTATTTAAATTGTCTTGATATAAAACCATATACGAAAGACAATTTCATTTACCTTTATGTGCAACTTGAAATAAGTCCTCTTGCATTTTAGTAAATTCTGATGATGTTTCAGAGCCATCAGAGTAATTTTTGTCCTCTACAAAATCTATTGTAGACAAGTTTGGATTGGAAGCATGCAGTCTCATAGGGGCAGAGAATACTGAAGGCACCTGTAAGGAGGACAGCAATTTGTGATGTTTTTACAAACTGTGAAGAAAATTTTGTTTTATCGTCCCCACCTTGTTACATGCTGGAGGCACAAGAAAAGAAAAAAAAAATGACTGTAAATTACCAATAAGCCTGGAATGGATGACACCTGGCAAATGAAACCAGAGATGTAGCTTTGCCCAAGATACTATAATGAGATATTTGGCAAAACTCAAAAAAACAAGTCCATTGGGAGCTGCAACATATGCTCTATTATTTCCTCCCATTTGTAAGTACCTAATGACACAGCCTCTGGATGCAAATGTGTACAAAACTATCCAGAGAATTTGTAAAAACCCGTACTGATTAAAATAACCCCACACCAGCACAGCCCCCGTGTTGGAGGCAGACTGCGAACACAGGTGAGAACCAAGAGCAGTCTGCTGCAGGTAACAGGACAGATCCCACTGAGGACATCAAGGGCAATACAGGCGTCCCATACGTTACCACTTAAAATGAGCTAGCACAGGACTCTACTTAGAAAGGATTTGCATTTCCTAAACCGATCAGGCCAAGAATAACTAGGGTTTGGAGGAGGACAGACGCTGGAAGGATTGAAGTTACCTGTAACATTCCTTTAGCTTCTTTTCCAACAACTCTGGATCGCCACCTCCTGTGTGTTCTCTTTTCCTTCTTTGGGCTCTCAAAAGGTCCAACCTTGTAACAACACGCAGGACAAAAAACAGTACAGACTGCCATAAATCTAACAGAGCTAACTAAAAAATAACTCGATCCTTTAGGATTTGGGGTTGGTTTTTTGAATTGTAAGGGACTATGATTTTCGGTTTTGTTTCTAAACAACAAACCTGCATAGCATTTATGGCAGGCGCTGAATAGGTCCTGTGAAGAACATCCATGCTCTGTAACAGCTGGCTCATTTCCAGTAAGTATGTATGACAGTTGGAGAGGTCTGGTTTGAACAAAAGAATATTTTCAGTTGCCCTAAAGTAACAGACACACTGACAGGGGTTTTTTTCTTTGTAGGTTAGTCCTAGTTTGATTGTAGCTTGCATAAGCTATTCATCGAGTGAAAACACAGTATCAGACTGCTGGATAAAGAGATTGTGTCCCATTTACAGGTTTAAACTCAAAATACTGAAAGGCATCTATACAGTGTGTATGATGATCGTGATATTTTTTTCAAGGTTGGCTGCAGAAAAATCAGAATAATGCAATAATTACTGCAGTTTGGGACTCAAAGCTCCTCATGGGGAGGGTAACAATGACACAGCCCTCAAGTCCATTCAGATCTGGAGGTGAGGCTCCTCTGTGTTAGACATGAGGCTCAGTGGTAGGTAGAAATATCAGATAAATATCACACATACACTAACACCGTGATAAAGATCCTCTTGCTCTTAGGAAAGCAAGGAAAGTAGGTGGTAATTTTGAAGGACAAAGAATCAGTGCTTTTTAAATTATTAGATTTTGGATGCTTCCCTTTTTTGAATATGCAGCCTAAGGAAGTTCAAACCTTACTACTGAAGGTGATGTTCCTATATAAAAGAAAATTACTGAAGTATGTAGGCTCGTTGAAGAGAACTGAAAAGCCCACATCCAAAATTACTAGTCCTTTTGCAAACAAATGAGTAGCCAGTTAATCAATGACCACCCCTTTCCTCCCTCCAGCTTCAGAGAAAACTCTAACAGTAATGACTACTTAGGGTATAATACTTTTGTTGTTAAGAAAAAATAGGAGAAACATTAGGCTGCTTTCACCTTCCTCCAAATATCATTACCTCTTGAGCATTTTTCCATGTCTTCTGAAGACTGTAGCCAAGATGAAATCCTGGACTCATTACTTGAAAAGGAGAATGACAAGTTACCTCCAGTTGACACTGAATTCTGTTTGGACAAGCTGCCTGTCTGTTCAAAAGAAAAAAAACCAAACAAACCCAAGTGAATTATTAACAAACATTATTTTAATGTTATATGCACAAATTTAGACAACCAACGGTGGAGTTCTATGATCATGGAAAAAGACTGAAGGCATCAGTTACACAGAGGGGAAAAAAGTGTATGATCTAGACTGGGCATAGAGTCATTGAGCAGAATTCTGCTGTAAGAGCTAATTGAGAAGTACAATTAAGCAGGTTCCAACATGAAGACATCTCTACACAGTACCATTACCAGTTGATTGTGGCCTATAGTGCTGTTTCCTCCTCCAATGTAACAACAAATAATAGGCATTCAAATGCTTAATTATTTGTACACCTTATTAAACCTTTCATTTTCAATAACACCTATGTCAGGAAGTTGCACGAATTAAGTGCTTTGTCGACATCTTGTTTAAAATAATTTTTACAATGTTCCCTTTTAAATGCCATTACACAACCACTTCCCTGGTTAGGAGAAAAGCTGACTGAACTGTTTGGCTCTTCTCTGAAGAACACTATTTACAAACTTTGTTTCCCCCTGCTCGTTTTATATGAAAACTCTGGGACTACTAGTTTTAAATCTATTCCTAAAAAACATCATCTACGTCTCAGTCAGTTGCAGTTTTCTTAGCTGGTCCTTTAAAATTTACAATATAACCTTCAACTTGAGTCGCAGAATAAAATAAAATGCACTGTCCTTGTGATGTCATTCAGCACACATTTTAAAATGAATCTGTGCAGTTTGGCTGGTTTATTCCTACCTAAAGCTGTATGAGCTATAGTCATATATATATATATATGTATATATATATATATATCTCCGAATGAAAATCTCAGCACCTTTAAAAGCACAAGTAAACTGAACTTAAAGATGAGCAATTGTCTTGGGATTTTGTGAACAATTCCCACATTTATAGCTTCAAAAATCTATCTCAAGTAACCAGCTTTTCCAGAACTTAAATACATAATGGACAAGAGCATGAAGAAAGAAGGAAATAAGCATTGCCAAGAAACAGGTAAGAAAGAGTTTGTGTAGCTCCAGTTCCCAGAGCTTTGCTTTGGATCAGCATGGCTAAGTTTTAGAATACAAGCATTCCACATAAACTCATACGGATACACCCACCTGCCTCTCAACAGCAATGGGGGAAAAAAAAAAAAGGTGTGAAAACCAATCAGGTGTTTCTAAAAGCAAATAAAATGCAGCTCAAAGTTCACTCAGTATATTTTGCTCAAAATAACCAAACTGCTGAATTGATATCAACTAACACCAATCTAGGGCTGGTGTAAATTGGCAGACTTCCATTTAGCTTCAGCAGAGCTAAGGTGATTAACTGCAGCTTAACAACTATCCCCTTCTATTTTTCACAGGAAAATAAGTAGGGCTTCTTTGCAGTGCAAATCTGGATTAATAGTCTGAATTAAAGTCTTTCATGCCAAAGAAGAAATGGTTAGTTCCCTGGCGGTAAGCACAGGTTTTAGATACGCTGGTCAGAGGGATCCTTTTATTTTTTTACATTTTTTTTTTTGGAGAGCACAGGCATAAATATATCATGGACTTCGTAACGTTCCATTTCTGCCCTTGATATTCTTCCCCACTTCTACCCCTGCTGTCTCTTGGGAGAAATGGCTACAGGAGATCTGCCACCGCCTCGCAGACAGGCTCAGAAGGGCAGGCAGTGAGAGCCACGCAGCTGCTGGCACCACCAAGTGCGTGCAGACAACTCTCTGCCCTGTTACCGCAGGGCGAGTCCTCGTTCCTTCAGCTGCCCGCTCACACAGATGCCCTCCCTCTCGACCCTGAGCAAAACGCCGCTCAGGCACATGCTCGGGTTTGCTAAAACTCATGCTCGCTTACAGGATCAAGGGGTGAAGTGCAGGTGTTGGGGAACAAGCCCACTCAGCTCGTACAGCAATCATGGCAGAGGAAGGAAAGCCTCGGGCAGCAGGAGAACAAGGAGGTGGCTGCTGCTTCAGAGGTGCTACAAAGCTGACAGACCCAGAGGGCCATTTCTGTTGCAGTACCTAAAACAGTATTGCCAACGTAGACCTGATTCTCAAAAGAGACCAGTGGTTCTACACTGGAGCAGAAGAGCTTCTTTGGGTGGAAATCAGCCTGCTGATGTAGAGACAGGTGAAGGCACAGAGGCTTGTTCAGACACGGAACACACACCCTGTTCCACGAAACTGCATCGGAAAGGTCATTTGTGGTGTTGGACCGAGCATTTGTCAGGTCATTTGTGAAACTAATAGTCACAGACTCTGCCAAAAGAGGACACTGCCAGCCGGACCCATCCAGCCCCCATGCCCACCCACAGCATGGTGAGTGGCTATTTAAATATAAATATGTTAAATATATAAAATATAAATTTAAATACAAGCATGGCCCCAGGTGATGGCTTCTTGTCTAACTCCTACATACTCCTCAGCTAAGTAGTCAGACTGATTAATGTAAAAGGGGAGAGGCTTTCTTAGCTAAAGTATATACAGCAAAATGCCAAAGGGAAATAAATACTTAGTTGAGTGCTCTTCTGTGACCCAGACTAATACTCACCAGCACATATCAGACAAATACTGATGTATGTCCCAAAGATTATGAGGATTCTAACTCGATATACAGTTTTGAGTCAGTACAAAATACATTTGTATGTAATATATATAAAAATACAAAAGTAAAATAAAATTTTCTGGATTAAAACAGTGAAACACCATTATAAAATTTAACAGCATCATAAAGAAAACTGTTTGGGAGTAAATCAATAAATAATATAATCTTCCTCTTGACATTTTAGAACAGAACTTAAACGCCACCACAAACTTCCATGATGCTCTTTATTTAATAAATACAAATCAGACTAATTTCATTCCTAATGAAAGCTCATTCTTTATAAATAATAACTGTTACCTTTCTACCTGGAGCGGAATCACAGAAACCAGGGACAGAGTCCGTAGTAGTGGACGTGGGGAAGAAAATATTATTGGCGTCATGAGGAAACATGGAGATTTCATTCTGACGGTACATCCTGTGGTGACGAAGCTTCGCTACCCATTCGTCAAACAGCTCCTGAGATTTCACCTACAAAATTCCAGCGTTTATAACACCCTCAGTCAGAATCACTGAGGGAGGTACTGCGGTATTTTGTGTTCCTCGGACAACTAGCCTGGATGGCCCTTATTAGCAAACTACCTGAAGAGTTTTCCTACGGATGCTCCTACAAAAATGCACATTGTATGAACTTAAGGATGAGAAACTGCAGTTAGTAGTTATGAGTTACAAAGCAGAACACAATACTGAGCAACTTGTAGATAAAAACCCCCCTACAATATAAATTAAACCCCACACATTAAATTTTTCATGTTTTAATTGCCCTTTATAAAGCTAGGTCAAAGCTTAAGTAACTACAAAAAGAAATTTGATTTTGGTGATACATTCTAAAGCAATTTCTACAACAAGGAAAGATGAACTCCCATACTTGACCATGGAAAATACTTCCTTTAGATAGCACAAAGAGAAAGATACAGCTGCTGAAAATAAAAGCACTTGTTGCCACAAGTGAAAAGAGTGCTGGGTGAAAAGAGTGCTGCTCAACAAAAGGCATCTTCAAGGTTTCTGCTGCGAACAGCGTTAGTGGTTCTCAATTCTGAAGCAGTTCAATAGGGCCTCTCAAGTTACGAGGGTAAACCATCCACTGAGACTGCAAAGTGAGTTATCGCTGTAACTCAGACCTCTCGCTATCAAGAAACCAAACAAACGCGTGCTGCACCATACACAGTTAATGTTGTTAATTTGGCAGCACACTTTAACAACCTTGAAGACCTACCTTCAGATGGTATATCTGCTCTTCTGTATCCAAATCTATGCATTTTGTTGATTTCTTTACGGACATGACAGAAAGTCCAACATCAATACAGCCATGAAGTTTTCCTCTTTCTATCTGCAAAAAGGTAAAAATACAATCACTCCAGAATAAAGCAAAAGGATAAATATTACCTGCTGAAACCGTCATTTCCTCCCCTGTTAACTTATTGTTTAGAACAGCTGAAACTCTATTTCTCATTGCCAGCAAGAGGGAATTATTGCCATTTTGGATAAAATAGTGCTGTGTACTTTACAAAGGCCTTAAAGGGTTTCAGATCACTTACATCAGCTTGGCATTTAGAATACTTCAAAATCCCTCTGTCCAAAAAGAAGTATCTCTGTAACCAGAAATGCAGAAAATTAAAAACAAACAAAACACACATGAAAAAAATCCAAACAGCAAAACATCACAAACACGCCCTCCTCATTTTCCTTTGTTTGGAGAACACTTTCTCTGCTTTTAAGTAACTTTTTGGCCACAAAACCACTCCAAGTATGTCCCACTCACGTGGTGCCGAGGTTTCAGACAAGCATTCCTCTCCTACCTTGTGCCAGCCTTTCAAAGGCCATTTTCTCTTTTTCAGCAAGCAGCCCTCCTGCTTCTGGGGCTCCTGGGTACAATTCATTGCTCCCCGGAGTCCTTCTACAATTTCCCAGCTGTCCTGCTTAAACAGAAAATCCAAATGTAGACCTTATTTCTTCCAAAGAACTGAATTGTTAAGAGAGATTCAAGAAGAAGGCGGCTATAAGAAAAAAAACAAAGCCCAATTGTTGTTGAAATCCAACCAAAGATCCATCTTTGCACTTTGTTACATATCTTCCAAGAGATAAGATGCTTTTTTATTTTGGCCAAGCCAATACCAACTCAACGAAACACAGTTTTATAACAACATTGTTCACTGGATGTGTGTGCTTACCAGAACATGATACATATATTTTTGTGTACATGCACACACGCAGAGCATGATCACAGGTTAATCACAATTTAGCACAAAAAAATCTTATGCTATCACAGGCAGAAACAGTCTTACATTAAAGTGATATGTTTTTAAGTTATGAAGATAAAAATAAAAGACACTGAAAATTAAGACCTTTCCTATAAACCCTTTTACCCATATTCAGTAACTCAAGATTTTTTGCTCGGTGTGAATTGCAGCCTCCCAAAAGTTAAAATAAAACCCAAATTCAACAAAAAAAACCCCCTCAAAACAACAACAAACCAAAAAAACAACAACAACAAAAAAAACCACAAAATACTAAAAAAAAAAAGTCAGGGATGTAACTGAAGTACTATGAGGAATGTGATATAAATGGAAAGTACAAGAAAAATAAAAACTATCCTTCATTAGACACAACTCCAATTAAAAGAGTATCTGTCTTTGCTGTCATTGGGAACTCTGAAATGAAAGACCCTGCAGCAACACAACAGAGAAGGGACCAATCTCACAGTATTTGTACAGTTCTTTATGGACCAACTGCAAAGGACAATGTAACATGAGTGTCAAGGCTTCTGATCAGAGATCTCATGAATTATTTATCGCCAGCCACAACAGGATTTGGCAGATGTGGAACACACACAACTGGCAGGAAATGGCACGTGCTAGCACCCTCCCCTTATGTTTGGAAAAGACAAAGAACACTTTAATACGAGGAGCGTAATGACAAAAGGAGGACTAGTATGAAACCCCTTCGGGAAAACAGAACTATAGCAGATGGGTAAGTACTCATAGTCCTCCCTGTAAGTATTCCCCAAGAAAACTTGACTGGCAAAAAAAACCCCTTAAAACAAAAAACAAAACAAAAATCAGGAAGAGTGCTAGTTGTCCCCATTTATCCAGCTCCAGAATCCTCAAAATTCACCTCTATAAACCCAGAAACAAAATTACATCGGGTCATATACGCATTACTTGTTAAACAGGGCATTAGAGCAAACCATCTTCAAAAATACATTATTTCCATCACATTACTGTTGGCACTCCACTACTTCTTTCTTATTTTCCTTGGGCTGCACTTAACAAACTGGAAAGTTGCTTGGCTGCCCTGTTTTGAGTTCAGTCTCCCAGCACTCACTACACCACAAGCAGCAGGAATGTGGGGCTGAGCAGCTCCTGTCACTCAACGTCCCACACACCACCCAGTGTCACACTACCTGAATGCAAGTCAAAAGTGCAGCTGAGCTAACCAACATTTTTGTCAGGGCACACATTCTGGGTCCCTACATGTCAGTAGGGACTTGCCAGTTGTACAACAAGTAACTTCTTTACTCCTTCCTCCAGTTTAAGAGATGATTTGACAGCTCCTCCTATACCATTATTTCCAACCAACAGTCATGAAGTCATTTTTCCTCTATTGAAAACCAGAAGGTACACTCCTTTTTTCTTTAATTTGTACTACTTTGGAACTCGTTTAGAATTCTCACTAACCATGAACGCTTTGCTGCTCTGGGGTAAATCACCGTGGTTTCAGATGAGGGGAGCAGAGACGTGACTCGGGGATAGCAGGAGTCAGAGGGCTGCAGGGAGACAGAAGGCTTCCTGGGCTGTCTCCAGCACACCAGCCCAGCACAATCACTGACCTTCCCCCCCTACACCTTTTCCTTTTTATTCCAACAGAGCATTTCAGCAAAGAGATTTTATGTTGCATCACCTCTTTTGACACAAATTTAAATATAGGTAATTAAATGCTTTCTGAAATGGTCTTGGATTTCTTTTTCCTGTACAGATTATTTATTAACACTTATATAATCACAAGCATTGGGACTGTTACGATGACAGAGAACAGGCTTTTTAAATATCATCAAATGTAGTGTAATGCTACAATTTACACTAACATCTGAACATACTGCTGCTTAAATGTCAACATGTGGGTAAAGTCTCACCTCCTCAGAAAATATGATCTACTGAATGAGGCAATATAAAAAATAATCTTGACATTAGCTGATTTCAACCCGGGAACTTGGATAAAGGTAAACATTTTAAAACATCAGAAACCTGATGGAATTAATGAGAGATAATTCTAATTAAGAACTAACAGGAGCACCTGCAAGATTAAGAAAAATGTTTTGTTTATGGTTTTGTTTCTTTCTTCTTGAAATTAGCCAGAAGAGCTTAAAAGCTGTTTTGCCCAATCACTGAACAAGTTATTTTCTTTGCCTTGCCAAAATATATTAAACTGCAGTGCCCAAACACCCAGCTTTTCCATGGAGAATTAATCTGGTAATAGTGAAGACTAGTGAACAGTAGATCCTTTTCAATATTCTAGTGTTGTACCTAGAATACAAAAGAACTTTCTCCAACTTGATCCCAAAGTTCTCCCAGGCTTTGGACAAGCAGAAGACCATTGATGAGGGTGGTCTGCTTGCCGGAGACAAGCAGAAATTTGAGCACAATCGAAGAAAACATAGGAATCCAGTTCAGAGAATCATAGAATATCTTGGGTTGGAAGGGACCTTAAAAATTATCTAGTTCCAACTCCTTTGCCACGAGCAGGGACACCTTTCACTAGACCAGGTTGCTCAGAGCCCCATCCAGCCTGGCCTTGAACTCTTCCAGGCATGGGGCACCCACAGCTTCTCTGGGCAACCTGTGCCAGAGCCTCACCATCTTCACGGTAAAGAATCTCCTCTTAGCATCTAATCCAAATCTCCACTCTTTTAGTTTGAAACCATTTGTCCTTGTCCCATCCCATGTGAAAACCTGTTCTCCATCTTTTTTGTGAGCTCCCTTTAAGTACTCAGGCTGCAATTAGGTCTCTGCGGAGCCTCCCGTTCCTATGCAGATAAGCTTGGAAAGAAACGGACTCCTGAAGTGAGATAAACCCATGCTATATGGAGAGTATAACATGAAGAGGAAGGAAGCAGGTGAGAAGCAGCTCAGCCAATTACACCCACCTGGAATATACACGGTGTTAACAGTTTAGATCAAACTTCAAAATACAGGGCACATCCTGGCCTGCATTGCAACTCCAACTTTGTCTGGGTCTCTCCTGCAGCTCAGACACAAAGTGTCTCACGTTCCTGCAGGAAAGCCACACTTATCACTGTTCTTCAGGTCGGCACGGTGGCCTAGAATGCGCCTTCACAATTAAAAAGTCTGAAGATGCGAAGAAAAGCTGAAGTGGAAGCACTGATTCCCATCAACCAGGCTCAATGATCTGCCAAATCTCAAGTGGGGAAGGCAAGCTTCCCGCTCACCTTTCTGCCCTGGGAACCCCACACTTCAATTGCCAACTTTATGTAAAGGTAGCTTAGTCGAATTAGAAATGGATCCTCTCAAAAGCTCACAGAATTAACAGTTTGGGGACCTGCTGGATACAAGCAAGGTGTAATGATGCATTATCCACACCTGGTCCTCTTCCATTTACATCCTATCCCAGCTGAATAGCCAAACTTTCCTTTTCCAAAACACTGCTGCTGTGACTGGGTTTGGATCCATTTGCTCTTGACTCAGACCCTACACATCTTGATTGGGACTTTGTTCTGTGAGAGACCTGACACCTTCCTGACTGAGCAAAGAGTGTCAGCTGGCTGTTGCTGGGAGCAGCTGCACAAGTGAAAGAAAGCTGCTTACTCTCTAAAACGAAGGCAAGTGAATCAAGCTGGCTGATTATCATCTGTACTCGTATGTCTGAAATAGCAGAGGAGCAGACTGGAGATACAGGATTTCCTGAGAGCATTCAGGCTATGCTGCCTTTTGCTGATTCTTATCCCACAATAGGGAACTGAAAGAGAGAGCCCAAACCACAGCAAAAACGTAAAAAGAGCCAACAATAACACATCCTCAAAAAAACACCCCAAAACTCCCAAATGAATGGCACTAACAATTCTAGCATAAGTCTGATGTCCAGATTGGTTGTGCCTTAAAATTATGACACTGCAAAAAGTATGTTGCGTCATTATGGGCCAAAAATCTGTGCAAAATGATCAACGCTGCATTTGCTGCCCAGAAAGAAATTTCACTTGAGACTAATGGAGGAACAAAATCTTTACTTCTCTCAGGTCCAGAGGTGCTCATTTCAGATCAGCACTGAAAAATCACCCTATAGATTCTAATTGACCTATACCTGTTCTGTAGCTGTGCAGAAAAACCCAGACACTTTGGTCTTCAGAGATAAGCCCATCATTAGGCTAATGTAGACATTTTCTTTGTTCAGTGAGATAAAACTTCCTCGTTTTCTGTAGTGTTCTGCACCATACAGTTCCTCAAGGCAAATTATTTCAGGAGAAAGTATGAAGTGATGATTTTGAACAGCTCTCAGACCGATGCTTGCAGTCTCAGCTCCCTGAACAAAACAGATGACAGTGCCAGACTTTCTTCCAGTGCAAAATGCAGTCAGTTGTACCAAATATTTTAAGTGCCAAAAATAGAAACCTGCTTTGTGGAGGATAAGGGTTGGCATCAGCTGCAACTAAAGCATTTGTTATGGGTCGTAAAATTGGCAGAAATGATTTAATTTTCTTTTATGGAACGTAAGGGGTTTTTAAGTGGCACTCCTGTCATGAAGCTTTTCCCCAGTGGATCTATTTTAGAAGTTAGTTAACAAATTAGACTTAAAAATAACTACCACAATATATCTTCTTTTGATCACAGGTCAACTGAAATTTGAGTAAGACCAACACCAAGTTTTCTTTCCTCACAAAACACAGTTTGCCTCTTACACATCTCATAGCAGAGATCCCTTTCCATAACTGAAGGAGAGAGACAGAGAAAAGCAAAGAAGTGGGAAGTGGCGCTGGACTTGAACTCTCCATGGGGCTCAAAGCAGAGGTAGCCTTAGTGGCAGAGGATTACCTTTTCATCAGTTCAGTTCACAATGCAAATGTGTTACATCTGGCCTGAAACGGGCACCAAGCGGAGCAAAAGAAGTAGATGCCCTCGAGTTCTGCAGCCCTGCGTAAGCCAGCTCCTTTCTGGCAGTGGCCCATATTCTGCATCACAGGAGCCATCTCCACACCAGCAGCAAGCCAGGACATGACTAAATCTTAGCACACTCAGCAGCCTTGCACTGCTGTGGTTCCACATCCCAGTCTCAGGTCACCCGGTGCCGGCGTGCACCAGAACACAGTCGGTGCCCAGGAAATCAGAGAGGCTCAAAACTCAGGTCCTGCTGTTTTCTGGGCAAACCTCCCCCCGCCCTAACTCTCCTTTCCCCTACACTTGTCAGAATTGCTTCCTACTTAGTCAGATTCAAAGAATTGTTGTGCCAGAGCAGCAGCACAGAGAAAAGCACCTGTCAGGCAGATCTGCTGTTAACCTGCAAGCCACGAGCCTGGTCCTGAAGGTGCCCGAGAGCCACGCAAAGGTCTGAAGAAGGAATAAGAAGCCTCCCATGAAGAAAGAGAAGGAAGATGATGGACAGGATATCAAAATCATAGCGTTTCACTCACTAACCTGCACAGCACACGGCAACATCATTTAAACGTTCACAATACTATTAATAAAAAAGTATCGGTAGCTGTTCTGTTCTACTATTCCACCAGGATTTTGAAACCAAAAAACCAAAACAAATCCAAACAAACAGACAAACAAAAAGCTGCTGGAAGTTGTTGCACATGAGATACTTTTTGGATTACGGGATTTTTAAGTTTTATAGAACTGCAGATTGTTGTTGTTTTCTTAATAGAATACTTAAGGTGCAGTCATTTAAACTAACATAGAGATGAAAAGGGCAAATTAAATAGCTCTCAGGCATTGGCATCTCTCATCCCCAGTCTTGTCAACCCTGTGTACGTGGGTTTTAGTAGGGACAGACTACGAAGCTCCAGTTTGCCAATACAAGAAACTGAGACAGTATATAAACTATATAAACCAAATGACACGTACCAAACTACTCAATCTGACATGACAAGAAATCCACTGCGGGAAGAGGGGAGCAAAGGGACAGCACGCAAGAAAGACCTCAACATCCTCACTGCCCACACCAACAATTTAGATTTTATAATACACGCTATACTATATGGTTTGAACCAGTAAAGAGAGGATCTGTCTAGCAGGGTAAAGTTCTGTACAGCCTGCAAGATCAGAGCCTTTTGGAGAAGAGGACCAGGGAGAAGAGATCTGCTTGCCACCAAAGCACAGTGTCCAGGCCAGTATGTCTGGCAGAGTACTGCCCCTGTTAGACCTAAAGGTGCATCTTCCCACATGCAGCACAGAAAGGTCTAGCCACTAAAACATTCACTGAAACATGCTACCGTCACGAATTATAATTAACAAATAAATTCGAAAATTAAGGGAAAATTACCCATAGACATTACATTCAAGTAAACATCCAAAGTGCATACTACACAGCATGTTTAAATCTTATTTAAAAGCTTTTTTTCCTCTTTAAGTCTTATTTATGCCCAAGCTTGGCAACAGATTTTATCATGCTATGTGGCAGTAAGCGAGGTTCTTGCAGAAATTACTTCTGCCTAAGTATGGTTGCTCATATTGGCTGTGTAACACACCAGTGTATTTAGTCATGCTCATGTAAATCTTATTATTTAACTACGACAGGATAACACTTGATGGACATGGACTGTTGAAACAGACAACATCAAATCTTTTAAATTATACTTTTTAAAGGTACTCTCATACAGAGGATATGAACAGTAATGTTGCAGGAAAACAAAAAATGCATCCTAAAAGCAGTGATTTCATTGCTCAGTGTACAGGAACAGCACTTTAAAAGGCATAAATTGTTCAGAGATTTGCCTGCCTTGCCAACTGTATGCACAGGGCCAGCAGTCCCAGAAAAGCAGGTGCTGTTTCAAAACACAGCTGAGGTCTGCAAAGCTTTTGGGGGATTGGGATGCTCAATTCCAATTAAAATTTCAGCCTGAGGCAGCTTTAAGAGCTCCACTAAGCCAGCACTTGTACAGATGAAAGTTTATGTTAAGCACATTGCTCACGATTTTGCAGGCATGGCCTGAGCACGTTTAATATTCTACCACAAAAGTAGTATCTTACAGGGAAGATTTGGGATTTCAGGATCACAGCACTGGCACCAAGACACTACAGATGCTCTATTTTGCTATAAAGACACCACACGTCCAACATGACAGAACCCAAATTTACTGTTAGCATTCCAGTTTTACACGTGCCTGCTATTCAGTAATGTAAGTTTACTGCCTTCGGCTCAAACCAAGATGCTGCTACCAATAACAACAACAAAAACCCAACCAAAACAAAACAAGGCAAAAAGAGTAAGGAAAACAAAGATGTCCTAAAGTAAAACAAGTAAGCAACAGGAAAACAGGGTTTAAGAGGTTTGCTGCTACTCAAGAACAAAAGTAACAGCCAATCTCATCAATGCTTTGAGTTTGGATAAAAAAGGTTTGCATTACCTGTCGACTGCCCTGCTTGGAGGAGCAGCTGCTAGTACTTCTGGAAGGGGATAACATCTTCTGGGGTGCACCAGAGCTTTTCTCTTCGCTCATGATCCAATACGATTCGTGTCATACAAGTTCACTTAGAACACCATCAAAAGGTAATTCAGAAAACGCGTCGGAAGACTCCTCAGAGAAACATGGAGCTCGTCCTTCACCCAAACACAGGCCAGTGGCAGGATCTGCATCCCATGGGAACTCCTAAAAGGGAAAAGCGAAACAAAAAGCCAAGTTATCAGATGCTGTCACCTACTGCCATCCTGTAGAACGACTCATAATAAAGCCTTTGATAATACAAGTTGAGCGCATTACTGCACATTATATTAATTCAACAATCACTCTAAGATAAATTTGCAAGTCTCAAGCGGGAATTACATAAATTTTGGATCCTAAATACATGTTTTAATTGTGATTTATTCAGAGGACAAAGTACAGTATCAATTATCTTTTTGCAGATTTAAATTAGTTAATAAAGACAAGTAAAGAGAATAACAAAAATCTACGTGAAATGGACCAAAACAGACTCATAATGAGAAGAAAACATCTAATAAAATGTCTCACAAAAATGAGAGTGTATGATCAAAAATATAGCTCTTTTTCTCAGCTCCTTGATAATTTAAACAAGTAAGCACGGCTTTGGGTTGCAAGACAAAAATAAAACCTCTATATAAATGAAGAGGAATACCTAAAAGTAGTGAACATGAAAACTTAGCTGGACAGAGCTGCACATGATGGCTTTTACCTGGAATCAAAAAGTTGTAGCTACTGTCACATCAGTTGTCTCAGCCAGTGACTGGAAGAATAATTACCAGTCTGTTTAATAACAGTGCTTCTTGCAGCATATGCAAATAACAGTCACGCCAGAAACTTGCAATAATGGATTTCCAGCGTGGACAAGAGTCGTCATGGTAACTGCATATTTATTTTTTCTTTAAAAAAGCAAGCAGAGGACATAACAAGAGGATGATGCTTTCCAAAACTTGAGGTGGTGGAGAAGCTCCATAAATTGTGTGTCACTTCGAATTGTGTTGTCTTGGGCAAGGAATTTGCAATTATGAAGAGTCCCAGAACCACCAATGAAGAAGAAAAGGAGGTTCCCACAAGGAGAAGGGAAATTTCATTGTCAAAACAGGGGCACTACTTCACAATTTGCTTGCTTGTGTTGTCACAACAGTGCTGAACTAGGATCACTCTTCACTGAAGTTTGCCATTCTTTTTGCCTTGAAGAGGCTTAAAAACATACTCTGAGCGAAGTAGCATTTTCAGATCCCTAGTAAAACACTTTGGGTATTTTAAGAACTCATTTCCCTTTAAAAAAACAAAACCAACCCAAACACAGATCAAAAGCCATGGACAAAAAATAAATTACAAAAAAAACCCCAAACCCAACCACACACAAACATACACAAAACCCCCTCCAGAACACACAATTCAAACCACGTCCTACGTTTAAGATGAAGACAACTCTCTGCAGCAGAAAACCTCTCCCCCTACTGCTTCAGCAGAAGTCTGAAGCATCCAGCTTCTGAACAGACCTTTTCCAACCTACAGTGCCCTTCTGGCAATACAGTTCACTGCAACATTTCCATCTACACGCCCTCTTTTCGCCCCAAACACAGCCTGTCTTTACGGCATCCACTTTACCTACTTAGGAATGCTCTGTTACCACCTGAGCAAACCTGTGCTCAGCAAAGGTAAAGATGCAGCCCCAGGCTCGCCCAGGGAGGTTGGGAGAGCGAGCTCTCCTGGGGCTCTTCCACTGGTGAGCCAGCTTGGCCAATGCTCCAGGAGCCATCAGGCAGCTACAAAGGCAGGGCCGAAGAACACGGAACAGAACAGCAATGTGATAGCAAGGTCTGCGTAGTAACATCTGTATTAACAAGCAGAAGCCAAACGTTCACAACAGGAACGGAAACACTCTTCCTGCAAGCTCATCATTCAGATACCCCCTTGAAAGTACCAAGCAGCGAGTGCTTCACTTTTGGGACACGCTGTTTGCTCAGATAAGCCCGTCCTTCAGAATGAGCACCTTGTCACAGCTTTCACTGGTGATTGTGCAGCATTTTGGCAATGACTGGCAGAGTTCGTGGTAAAAAGCAGGCTCTAATTTGCAGCAAAACACACTGAAAATTACTGCCATCAGCACCTTGTGGGTATATCTCCAGGACACACTACATTTAAGATACACAAAGCCCTTTGCCTGTTTGAACACACAGCCCAATGGTTGTGACGTCCTGAAATGGAAAAGTAACTGAAAACAATGTGAGGTCTCATGAACTTCATACCAAAGTGAAGCCATATCATCAGAGTATTTCTAGCACCATGTTTTTGGTGTGGAGTCCAAACGAACTTAAGGTTTGGCTACAGTACCATTTTAGGACAGCAGAGCTGTACCTCACTGCAATCTCCTGCAACATTTAGGTTTGCACTGCAGGGCAGTCTTGGAACGTGGAAACCAAATCTCTTTTGGATTAAAAGTGCTCCAGGAGTGCATCCAGTGCTCAAAGCCTTGAAACCACGACACCAGACTAAAGCTAGTCCTGACCAGTCCGATCCAAGGGTCAATGTTGGGTGTTCACATTTAACTGTTTGACTGAAAGGATCCACTTTTACTGCACTGCTCTACATGCTAACATTTATATCATATATACACAGACTTACACTACCTAAGAAAGTACTTAAAATCTCCTAGGGCAATGTCATTTGTCCTTTTGGAACCGGAGCGAGATGGGCACTTTTCCAGAATTCAAAGGAGCTGAAGATGACTCACTGCCTAATAAGAGGTGCTCGAACCAGGGGCAGGAGACAGGTGGGGTAAGTCTGGCAGAAAGCAATTTTGTCAGCCTGCTTCCAAAACTGGGCTTTTGAATTTTCATTTATTCCTTCACATTAATTAGTTCATGGGTTGAAGAAAAGGCTTTTGTTACCAGCCCTGAAGAACACAGAAGTAAAATATACCCTGTCTCCAAAGTGCTTTTTTAGTGTTTCCCAGTAATTTAACTTATTACCTTGAGACTTCCAAATCTGAACATGAAAGTGTATGTGAATAATGATTGTGGCCCCAACTGCTCTGTGAAAACTGCTGCATGCTCCAGCAACTACTTTGTGCTCCTTTTGAAAAATTCTCTTCAGGAAGGAAAAAAAAACCCCACCCTGTGGCTGCCCTTCAACAGTAAGTCACTTATTCTTCTAGGAAGGTGAGAATACGCTGATCCTGCACCCCAAGTTGACTCTCACATTCTGGCTTCCAGCAGCAGTGATCGGGCTTCTCCAGGGTACTGACCTTTTACATTATCAGTGGAACTCTAGGCCACCAGGTATAAGAGCAATTATGGCTTTAAAGCAGGCATAAAATCAGTGTTACGCTAACTAAGCTACGATTGCAACTAAAATGGATGTTTTAAGGTCAACATGATCCAATTGACTCAGGTTCATTACAATTTGCTCCTCTCTCTGCTGCAGGATGGCCTCAGAACTATATTTGAACCCACATTTCTCTGGAGCACACAGTGCCACTTACTCCGGTCTGCTCCAAAAAGTCAAATCAAAGGTGTGAGGTTGAGGCAAATCCAAATAAATTTAGGACAGTAATTTTCACAGTGCAGCTAAGTATTGGCCCAATTCCTTGCTATAAAGTCAACAGCTGCAAAAGTAGGCCAAGAGTACTTCTGCAAATGACCTTACCAGGTGCATTTTAAAGAATTAAGAATACAGGAGTATCAAATATTACTTACAGCTACTACATCCTAAACCCATAAACAGCACTAATCGGTTGCTAAGAGCCTTATCATTCTACGTTGATTAAAGCTAATATAAACGTACGATATTATGTATAACAGGAATACCCTTTTTTTTTCTTGTAAAGTACTATCCCAGGTTGTCCTGAAACCTTTAAAATTGCACAGGTTCAAGGCAGCCTCTCAGTATGACGTTTCCACTCCCACAACTCTCAAGGCAATAAGATTACAGCAAAATCCAAGATTTCCACATTTCACAAAAGAAGAGAAAGCTAAATGAAATGAAAAAAAAAATATGTAAAACTGCAGTAAAAAAAAAAATCAACATTGTGCAATTATTTTTGCTATAATTCTGGAAGAAAAATAAAGTTGTAACAGCTGCTTCAGAGCTGATTCAGCAGTGAAGAAACACTGTAGGGATTTTGAGTGGCAAAACTGGAAGCGTACATCTCATCCTATAACTGCAGCCAATTAAGGTTTTGTGGACAGAAGAATGGGAACAACAGAAAGTCTGATGTGAGTCAGGTGGATACAGCAAGCAGAGGACTGAGCAATCCAAATCAGAATTGCAAGCAACACTGAGTTACTTTCAAAGAATTAAAAAGGAGTTTGTGCAGAAACCTTTGCTCTGTAGCTATTATTAAATTACATTTGCTCACGTCTGTCTAGATAAACAAAGCAATAGTCTTTTTCAAGCATTGCTTTCATGTCTTTCTCTGTTATACTTCAATTTGCCAGCTTTAATCTATCCCAGTGTCTCATCTGGCTCAAAATAGGAAAGAATTATTTATAGACCACAGATACACCATGTACAGGTATCGGAGATATTTCAAGGCAGGTATTTGCCATTCCTGAATTACCATAAGAGTCGTACTACTCAAGGTCAAAGCACACAAACCCTACTCCATTGCTAGCTATTTTCTTTACAAAAGAAAACTTGAAAAACATAAAACAGCTTAAAACAACCAGGTTATTAAACCTATCTTTGAAAGCAAAAGTTCAAACAGCTTAGGGAGACTAACAACAGCAGGAAACATTTCAGAACTGCCTCCCATCAGAGAGGTGCTCGCCCAAATCACCACCTCTCTTGAGCAGATGCTTTCATCAGTCATGAACAAGTACTACTCTGAAGTGGTCCGTGATGCACAGAAACAGTTCTACTTAGCCTGCCTCTTTAAGAAGGCTATTGTAGCAATTAAATCGTGCTATTTCGGTGACCCAAAAAAAAGGAAAATGGAGTTCAAACAAAACTCTCCTAGTTGTCTAATCAAGAAAGATACAGACAGAGAGGGAAAGGGAAAAAGCTAGACAAACAACAAACCCCAGATTCCTTATCATGTATAATGTTCATCACTTGATGAAAGAAAATCCTGTATGTTCCATTGCACGGAAAACAAAAAAAGGAAACAACAGCCAAATAATAAAACCCCAGAAACAATCCAGCAGAATACATCCCAAGAAAGACATCAAAGAAGAACAGGCTTCGATGTCAAGTCTAGTTAGACTCTTCTGAGGCAAAGCAAGTATCTGCTGTTTCACTAACCCTTGGGGTGGATAATTCAATCCTTACATTAGAAAAATCTTATATAAATTCAAAAAATAGGTCATTCAGCATCCTGAAATATAAGTACATATAAAAATGCCACCTTTCCCTGACATCTGCCATAGAAACTGACTATAATAGTGCACACAACATGATTCATTTAAAATACATAATCTTGACAGTTTCCATCCCCCCCAGTGGATCTGCGATAGATTGCACTTCTATAAAAAACAACTTACTGAGTATATATTCTAATAGCTATGTTAAAAATCTTGGTGACTAGTGATACAGACGAATATATGCAGCAGTGGCAGTATTATTACAGTAATTAGTTGTCATACCACCTTTTTCAGCCAACTTTCAATTGCACTTGAGAATCAGGACCAAGGATTGACCTAGCTCCCGGTCAGGCCCTAAATAACAATTCTTCTTCTCTCGCTGCCCCTTTCAGAAGGAGTCTTGCCTAGGGCTTGCCCGTCACTTCAGGGCTTGCCAGCACACGCTGCCAGCTTGAGAGGGTCTCACATGCCCCTTCCAGCTCTTAGCATGACTAAACACTCAACCCATAAGCCAAACAGGAAACATTTTGCGACCCAGTCGCGGAGGGGTGCCCAGTCTCCCTGTCAAGAAGACGGAGCAGAAAACAGCAGCTCCTGAGCCGTGATCCAGTCCTGTGCTGGAAGGGGGTGACAGCCCTCCCTCTGCTCGCACACCAAAGCAGCGGTGGGTCTGTTTGCACTGGAAGTGGTGTTCACCTAGAGAAAACCTTACAAAGGATGATCAGGCCATAGAAAAGAGAGGCAAGCTTATTGTCGTTTCCAGTAAGGAAAACAACAGGCACATGGTATCACTTTACAGTCTGTACTAAAAGCCTTGGAAAGGCCCATCCCTTAGCGACAACATCCCAAAGCGGGAAACATTTGGCAGGAGCTCGGTTGTCTTTCATTTTTCTGCTCTTACTACTTCGAGCTTTGTTTTGTTCACTAAAACAATGCTACTTCACTGTGCCCTGAGGCTTATTCCTTTTCAAAACTGCAGCCATCACGGCTAAAATGTTACTGGAACACACACACACTTTGTTTTCCTGGGTTCGGCTGTGATAGGCACAACGTTAGTTCTGGAAATACCTGTCAGTCTGCCAGCATGTAGTTAATTCAAGATCTTAGGACAGCACTGCCTGCACATCAAGAGAGAAACATTACTTTTCTGTCAAATCATTGAAGGCAGCTGTGTGACTTTGAATCAGACTCTTTGTGACCTGATAAACTGCATAATACTGTGAGATGCACAAACCTACCAAGGCTAACATAAAACAATACATTTTATTAAACCAGTTGACACAATTAGTTTAACTGTGGAGAAAGAAACCCAAAGCCAGTCACCTCTGCTTTCAAGTAGAACAGCAAATAGAAATGCTGGAAGAGTTCTGTGGCTCAGGAATGACACTCACAAAAGTCTGAAGGTCGACATTATGAGGGAGGGATGAACAGCAAGACAAAACAGAGATTCTTTATCTCATGCAGGAGACCTAGACATGTTCATTAGTGAGTGGCAGGATCCAACAAACCTGCTTTGCCCTTTTTGATGTGCTGCTATTGTTATTCCCTTCACACTTTGGTATCATCTACTTTCTAAAAAAAACCAAAAAAACCGACAAAAAACAACCAACCAAAAAAATCCAAACCAAAACAAACAAAAAAAATCAAACAACCCCAAAAAAAACCCCCAACCCCCCCCCACCAAAACCACTTCACAGATCTCACAGAATATTCTGAGCTGGAAGGGATCCAAAAGGATCATCAAGTCCAACTTTAAAGTGCATTTGGATCCCCCTCCCAGATATCTATTTTTCCATGATACACTGGAATTGTCGTTTGTCTTGTGTATGTCACTAAATTTCTAAAAGAAAAGGTGAAAAGGATATAGCTCTTCCTTTTGAGAATGTTTAGTATTTCTCCTTTAGAAGCAGACCTATTACCTCAAAATTTAAATGTCATTAACATTAATAACCGTGGTAACAAGATTCAGTTCTTCCTAGGATACAGAGAAATTAGTTTACGCATTTTCTAAAGTGGAATGACCACAAGTTATGAAAATGTCACATTTCTCCTTGATCATCTTAATGTATCTTCAGAGGCTTTTGTCTCTAAGTCCATTCCAGGACACCTTTTCCAGCGTACTTCAAAACATTAGTATTTATAAATGCAGCACTACAGCTTTCTTTTAAATATTATTCTGATTATTTCTTTACAGAAGGTCTTTCCTATTAAGACAGCTTGACCCATCAGAAGAGGTGTGTAATATTCCAAACAAGGACACGTAGTTGTTGGCAGCTCAGTGTTAACCCTTTCTAACATCACTTTAGGCAAGGGGCCACTACTTCCTAACACTGTATTTCTGAACACACAATGTGAAAACAAATGTTGACACTTTAGAGATGTGTTGTAGGGAACAATTACATATAAAGCACACTGAGGACAATTAGTACTACAAGTGCTAAGCGGTTTTGCTGTTAATGCCAAAAAGTAAGTTTGTTAATTCTAAATTTTTAAAATTAAAAAAAAGCCAATATTAAGGGAAAAAAGCATACACAGAACCACAGAATCATCAAATGGCTTCGGTTGGAAGGGACTTTAAAGGTCATCTAGTTCTAATCCCTCTGCCACGAGCAGGGACACCTTCCATGAGAGCAGAGCCCCACATAACCTGACCTTGAACCCTTGCAGGGAGGGAGCATCCTCAGCTTCTCCGGGCAACCTGCTCCAGTGCCCCACCACCCTCACAGAAAAGAATGTCTTTCTGACACCTAAACTAAATCTCTCACAGAAATGCATTCGATTGAAATCCAAATTAAAAGTGTTAAGGCTTTGGCAGGAGCTCTTCAAGGGCAAGGCAGGATGATGGTGACAGACTGGAACCATCCTTTTGCTTGGAAACGCATCACGCACGTACGCATGTGCAGGTGACAGGAACCGTGAGTCACGATGCAGCAAACCACGCTCTGAGGAGATTCTGCATCACGGCTGATCTTAAACCCATTCATATTTATGATTGTAATGAACACCTTAACAATGGCAACCAGAAAAGAGGTTCCACGGATCAAGTTTTCTGCAACATTATCCTCACGGCGTAGGATAAAGATGAGCTGAAAGAGACCTAGAAGCAGAGAGATGTGGGAACCTCGATTATAAATCTGAATTATTACACGGAATATTTTGCCTCGCTAATATGAAGTATCAAATCACAATAGCTGGGTCAGCCAAAAAAGATGCAGGCTAGAGGTGAGGGCCTCTGACTAGACATGGCAGGTCCTGAACATGAAAGAGACCCTAAAGAGGGATCCTCTCCCCACCTCAAATGATACGATCCCATCATTATCTGCTCAGGTTCGGAAACGCTGGAGGGAAAGACAAATCCAGCTAGGGTTACCATAGAGGCTCAACTTGGACAGAGACCTTTTGACCTTGAAAAGGGAAGACGCTAAAAGCCCAAAGGTGCAGAAGTAGCACCTCTGTGTGAAGAACAGAAGGTCCATTTCTGAGTAAGTGCCTTCATGTCAGAGCTTGTCCTGCCTCTGCCTACCTGCGAGGGTACAGAATCCAAAAGCAAGTTCGGAGATGGGCCAAAAGAGAAGGCTTCTGTTAAGACTCTATTACAGACAAACCAGAACAAGGAAGATCTCTAGAGTTTTAATGAGTTTGTTTATACAAGTCTACAAGAGTATGACATCCCAACGCGAAAAATACGGCCTGTCCTCGGCAACAGAGCTCAGAGTTAAAACAAAAGCTGAGATGAGAACCTTCATGGGTCTCAGTAGCAGCTCAGCGTCTCCACTGACAGGGTAGAGCTCAAATTCATATTCGTTTTTAAAACTGCCGAAGTAATCAAAGAAATTCTTTTTCCTAAGCAAGTTACTGTCCCTTCTCTGGACATCAGTGTTTCCTCTGCCAAAACATAAAGAAAATTCTTTTAAAAGTGTTGGGAAAAAAAAAAAAAGCAATCTCAGCAGTCCTCTCTAATCCGGTTCAGTGGACTGCCATTTGCCACAGGGAGTAGTTCACACACTTTGCTTTGGCCAAAGTGCAGGGGGGGTCACCACCAACTTGTGGTCAAGGAAGTGGAAAGTGTTATTTTTCAAATGATCCTGACAGCTCTGAAAAAGATACTCTGTCTCTGATTTCACATTTCGATTCATGTTAGTGCAAGCTAGCAGATATCTACTGGAGTTTAATTAAAAACACATGAAATTCTGCATGATTAAAAAAGCTTCAACTATGCTCTCATTCTCAAGTATTTTTCGAGGTTTAAAAGATGGAAGGTTTTAATTAGGATGCCTCAGTAATATGAGAGAATGAATAATTTACAAAGAGCTCGGTGAAAAGGTGCTGCAACTTAACTATCCTTATTTTTCACTTCTAGTGAGTACCCTCATCTTTTTACTTCAGCTCCAACCCCTGCAAACGGACCACAGAGAAG
Source organism: Sclerurus mexicanus (assembly GCA_013396755.1). Lineage (NCBI taxonomy): Eukaryota > Metazoa > Chordata > Aves > Passeriformes > Furnariidae > Sclerurus > Sclerurus mexicanus. The sequence goes on along the minus strand of VWZF01004461.1, from coordinate 1,979,806 downwards.
GCAGCCAACAACGTGAAGAGTTTTATAATGGGTACACTCTAGCATCTTGGTTGCTTCACAGTGCTTTTGAGGTTGGTTATACTTGAACTGCAACTAAAATACTGGATGTTAATTATTGGCTATAAAAGCAGAAATAAACAGAAGTGTTTGGAAGTGATGTGGAGTCCCCTTGAACAGCTGAATATTAGAAGGGTTTCACTATTCTTGGTCTTTGCCTTCCACCTCTCTACTCTCCTCCCAGTCTCTCATCAGTTTTGGGTTTGTGTCTAAAGTGCTGGCATGTGGCACTGGCTCTGCCAGACCATCAGGACTTGCAACACAAAAATAAATTAAACCTGTGGTTAATTATGGTTAGTGCATAAAGTGCACTCTGATGTATTTAACAAGTCTGATTTCATATAATGCTCTTGATGAGTTTCTGAAAAGGAAAATAGAAAAAAGCAATTCTTTAGTTCCTTCCTCTAAGAGGTTTGGGTTTGGTTTTAATAAAAACGCCTGAAGTAACAACATACAAATTTGCAGGAAACATAATACTGAAAGCTGTTTTCTTAACAGATGGCACTCACGCCTACTTCACCCAGACTGACCTACTTTTTTTCCCCTTAACTTTTACTAATATGCATCTTTCACTGAATGTGTTTTCCACAATTTTGCCACCAAGTGATACTATTAGCATAAAAGGTTTGAGAAACTTATTCAAGTACATCTTTTTAACATTACCAACTATAGCATGCATAAAGGAGGCAAGCACCTTTACACAGTGTGTGACATAAAATTGCACTTGTGACATAAAATTGTCCTTTCAAAGGCTGTCCAATATGGAAACTATGCACAGAATTCTCATCAAGTCTTGGCCAGAAAACTTGACATTTGCAAACATTCAAGCATTGGCATAATTCACAGTCTTCTAGAAAACAACCAACCCTGTGCAACACAGTTAAAACAGAACCACTGAGCTGAATTTCATTATTTTGTTCTACGCATTTAATTGTGAAATGGTAGCAAAATTAAATGCATGAAAACGAGGTTGGGAGGACAAATGTGAAAAACAATTTCTGTGAATGGTAATTTCAACTAAAAGAAAATTAGTATTTCCATATAAAATGCACCCTTTTTTTCTCCTAACACTACGTTATGCTGTTTTTGAGATCATATCATAAAACATGTCAGAAACCCTCAAATCTTTACTCGTTACTCCAAAACAACAAGGATTTACATGGAACATCACATTAAAGACAGATCTTGGAATGACCAATGGCACTTGGAAGGATTACATTTGGAGAAGTTTGAGCACCAGTATTGCCAGTTTTAGTCTTCTCTTCCAATCAGTCCCCTGCCTGCCCTAGTAGCAAACAGGCAGGGTGTCTGTGGGTGCTGGCAGTCCCCCAGCTCCTGTTCCACACTGTCCTTCTCGAGCCTGCTGACTCTCCTGACTGCTCAGCAGCCCCACCGTGGCCCTTATCATGATGATCTTCCAGAGCAGAAACTCACGCTAACAAAGAGAATAATAAAATAGGTGTTGTTGAAACTATTCGCACGTTATTCCCGGAGTGAGACCTTGAAAAGGTGTTCTCTAGTGTGATTGTACAACGCCACGTAGGCAGAAGAACACTGAGGGTGATCATTGCTTCAAGTCACTGCCAAACTGTAAAACACAGTGACAAAACAAGCAGGATCTCCTGCCTCGCTCCTGTATCATTTGCATCACGAGAGACGATTTCAGGAATAGACTGCTTATCGTGCTGAACGGGTGTCACAGTTTTAAAAGGTGGAAATCCTGAAAATAGAGTACAACACAAAACGTTTCTTGAGCACCTGGTGCTGTATTTGACCTCCTCATTTTGGCCAACTGAATTAAAATGCTGTTAGAGCCACAGACCAGTTCGTTTAGGAAGCGCACACATCAGAATGCAAATATATGCAAATACATAAGTGCGTCAAGTACAAAGAAGTTATTTAATTACTTGTAGAAAAATATTCTCATCTCTCTCCTTATTTTTTCTCCTTTCAGTACCATTAGGTTTCTGAACAAAGATTTTGAAAGTGCAACAAATGGGAGTTACATGCCAGGCTCTGAACAGAATCCAGTGAAAACTGATTCCATCTTCATGCCTCCCAAAACACCCACCTTAAAATGAAGTTCATTTAGGCTGACCCAAAACTGCAGTACAAGTTTCACACCTCACATTTGGTTTTTGCATAAATGATAGCATTCCCAGACATACAAACTCTGACCTATTACCCATCACCAAGCTATTAAGAATTTCAGCATCATTCCCACTATGGGAATGTACATTCACCTTTACTCCCTATAGCATCCAACAAGTAATTTCGAAAAGCCTGTCATTTGTTCTTGTAGGTTGTCCATACGAATCCAGCACAGAGTGCTTTAAAATAATTTGGGCTTCCAATAAATGCTGCAATGCACTGCTCTTGCTGCCTTGCACAGAGGAGTCTGACTGTGTATGAATTTTGCCTGGGGACTTCCCAAACTGCTCCAATAGGGTTCACATCTCCTGTTACCACTTTGAACATTCACAGCTCAGTTTCTCTCCGTCTTCCTCCCTGCCCCATTCCCCTTGCCTGGGATACTTGGCTAAAGCTGGGCAAGGACACGGAAAAAGAATGAGACGCTTGGAAGTTAGAACCAGCAGCTTAACCACCTTACACAGCAAATCTAAGAAGCTTAAAGTCACCAACAAGTGCAGGAATTGTCATGTTGGATGTTATACGTTAAGCATGAGAAAGTAAATACATGTGACAAATGCACTACTTGCCATGTGAATGCAATGATTCTCAGCTAATGTATCAAAATTAAGTCACACATTAGTTATGTCTGAACAGAGCAGAGGGACAATTAACATTTTGTACATAAACAACCACTGGGTTTTTTTTATATTTAGAACTGATTCCAGGAACGCTGCAGGCCTGACTTTTCTTCACCTGAGCAAGCAGTGAGACATTATTTCAACAATATCCACTTAAGAGTAATCAGCCTTCATGCCCACATGCACAGAAGCAGGATATTTCACAGGTAGCAAATAAAATCAGTCACGTGAAAGCAAACAGCTCAAACTGAGTTACCACGATTTATCCAAACCCACTAAACAGCCTTCCATTTGATCTTCCCAGTAACATTCTGAACCAGAACTTCTTTGCCATTGCTAACTTAAATAAATAAATAAATAGCAGCAATGCTGGTTTTCACAATCATTTCAGAGTACTGTAAAATGCAAACACGTGCAGCAATAGGAATACCTTTGTAACAGCAATAAAATATTCTTTACAAAGGAAAGCACATCCCCCTTACCTTGCACTTTCTATCACGTTACCCATTGTTCTCAGATTCCAGTCTAATGAGAGGAATTTTACTAATTGTCATTTGTGGCAGTAGCAGCTTGATGCTGCGAGGCAATTAAAGGTCACTGCCTATTAAGCCACACTCATGACAGAGAGCATTTGGAAGCCAAGGCAGAAGCCCCTTAGCTCTGAGTCACTGCAGAGTCTCACCAGACCTGGACATTTCACTGAACACCTGCATTGTGTGGGCTTTCTGAGCTGCCCACTGCCCACAGAGCCACCAGCGTGCCACCTGCCTCAGACTTCCTGTCCACTGAATACACCTTCAGCAGCTGTATTCCACTCATCAGCCAAGAGCTTCTGCAGCACTTTCCATGGCAAACTCCATTATTTTTGCTGGCCATAAAGCTACATTATTTCCAATACCTATGCAAAGTATATGCATATCGATATACATACTCTCTCTATATATATCTGCAGTGATACTAGCACCTTGTTTGAGTGCTAATGATCCTTTTTTAGACCACTCTTAATATGTACATTTGTTTTTTCTATGACAATGCCTTTGTGTTTTAATGCATGTATCATATCTAGCATGTTACTGTCAGAGTTCTGGGCTATAAGTTAAATATAGTTATGTAACCAATTTGTCTTCCCACAGGTGACAACTGAATCACAGAATCACATAATACTCTGACTTGGAAGGGATCCACAAGGGTCACAGAGTCCAGCTCTTAAGTGAATGGCCCATACAGCACAGCTGGAGCATCCCACGTACACATCCCAGACTCCAGGTAAAAGATGGTTATTAATGGTTCCTTATCCCTTTCAAGTCACTATTAAAAGGGACTCCAGCTTAAAGTCAAAGATCCCACTTCAGAAGTAGCTGCTAGTCATCAATTAACCAAGTCTGAAGATGCCAACAAGATAAAACCCCAAATATTCAAATCTGCCTAAGCAGATGCACACTAAATAATCTGTGGCTTGACCAACCTCACAGAGATATTTATATCCCACTCCCTTAGGGCTTCAAAGAAAAGAAGTCACGTGATAGTCATGTACGTTGAGTTGCACTTCAGTCTTAATGGAGGTTTTAAAAACCTTTAAATTTGCTTTTTCAAGCATATAAAAGAGGCAAGACAACACTGACAGGAATAAAAATACATTTTTAAATAAGATTTTAGTCTGATTATGTTTCACTGAACCCTAAAGTCTGCTCATAATTTGACAACGTCCTTATACTTCTGCTTTGAATGACACACATATTATACAAAACCCTGAAGTGCGAAAATAAAGTTCTTATAAAGAAATCCTTCTTTCTTTCCTTATATTTACCCTAAAGCCTTGTAGTCACTGGCCTGTGTACTTCCCACCGCCTACAGAGATGATGACTATTGATGTGATGACTCTCCTACCCCTACTTTACTAAAGCACAGCTCATTCCAGTGATAGTGTTTTGATATACAGACAATCCCAAAAGTACTCGGTATTTAGGAATGTTATGCATTTTTTTCTTTTAACAAATACTCTGACATTGTTCATAAATCATCCATCTGAAATATTAGTGGAGGGAGAAAACAAATTTAAGAACACCCCAGCTGAGAACAGTGAGAGCTTGCAGGCCTATCTGGGGGCAGGAAGAGAACACCCTCCAATGAAAAATGAAGTTTATCATTGTGTCTTGAACAAGACACCTCAGTTTTGTCAAGTGAGATTTAATGATACAGCGTAAAGCCACTTCACTGGGGAGGAGGTGCTTACTCTCCCTCCTTTCATTTCAAGGGCAAACTGTTATTGCAACTGTTCCAGTTCATTACAGTCACTGCTTCCTTCAGCTTGGGGTTTGGGGAGCTTGTAGTTTCACCTTCCTATTTAAATGAAACGAGCATTATTTTTCAAGTTAATACATTAGGTCACGGCAATTGTTGCCAGTAGAAGGAAGAAACACCACACTTGAACATGGGCTTATTTTTACCAAATACATCCAAAATCAATCCCTATAACATAAAGGTATTTAGCTTTGTGTGCATCAAGGTATACATGCATTAAGATATGCCATTTATATAAACTTCCAAATTATTTAAAGACAGCCTTTTTCACACCGGATCGTAAGTAACCTTGATGAAGATTCTAGAAAGGGTCTCACAAAAGGATACATGTTCTATAACCACCCAGGATTAGGAGGGACATACTTCCCTCTGTGGCATCTGGTGCTGCCCTGAGCCAGATACAGAGAAAACACAGAGTACATCTCCATTGGGTTTGCATGGCCATGTTCTGGCAGCAGGGAGGCTACAGGGGTAGCTTCTGTGAGAAGCTGCCAGAAGCTTCCCCTGTGTTAGAGCCAATGCCAGTGGGCTCCAAGATGGACTTGCCACTGGCGAAGGTTGAGCCCATCAGCAACAGGGGAAGCACCTCTGGGATAACAGATCTAAAAAGGGGGGAAAAAGTCTCTGCAATTGCAGTTGGAGAGGAGTGACACTATGTGGGAGAAAGAGCTCCACAGACACCAAACTCAGTGAGGAAGGAGGGAGGAGTGAAGATCCCCCTGCAGCTTGTGATGAAGACCATGGAGAGGCAGGCTGTCCCACTGCAGCCCATGGAGACCCATGGTAGAACAGGTGAATGCTCAAAGGAGGCTGTGACCCTATGGGAAGTCCATCAGGGAGCACACTTCTGTCTGGAGCTGTGGACTCATGGAGAGAGGAGCCCATACTGGAACAGGTTTGCTGGCAAGACTTGTGACCCCACAGGGGACCCACACTGGAGCAGTCCATGAAAAACTGTGGCCCAGGGGTAGGACTCTCATTGGAGGAATTCATGGAGGACTGGTTCCCATGGGAAGGAGCCCACACTGGAGCAGGGCAAGAGTACAAGGAATCCCTCCCCTGAGGAGGAAAGAGCAGCACAGAGTGTGATGACACGACCACAGCCACCATTCCCCATCACTGCGAGGAACGAAGTGGAGAATGTAGAGGTTGAGCCCAGGAAGAAGGAAAGGGTAGAGGAAGGGTGTTTTAAGATTTGGTTTTATTTCTCACTACCCTATATTTGACTGGTGGTAAATTGATTTCCCCAAGTCTGTTTTGCCTATGACAGTAATTGCCAAGTGATCTCACCATGTCCTTATCTTGACCCACGAGCCTTTCGTTACATGTCCTCAGCAGAGGGGAGCGATAGAGTGGCTTTGGTGGGCATCTAGTGTTCAACCAGGGTCAACCCACCAAAACATTCACCCTGGCAGCACCTGCACCCTGGTCACCAGCATTTCTCCATCAAGGACTTCACAAATACAGGGTAGATTGACATTTCACAACTTGCAGGGGAAGCCAGTTGCAGAGGGAGATGCTGAATCATGCCCTTAATAGCTATTACTTAGCTATCAGCACCTCTTAATTAGTGGATTCTTTTAGATTTCCTTGATAGCTGTATGGCACTATAAAAAAAAAATAAAAAACCCAAAAGACCCCAAACCAGATAACTCAAACCCAAAACTAAACCATATGTAAAAATGTCAAAGGTGATGCACAAACTACAGTTTGACCAGAGAGAACAAATAGCCAATTACAGGCACAGAAAATTTGTGACTTTATACGACCCTCATGACAAATCAAAATCCACTGAACTTTTAAGTTCTTAACTTTGCAGCCCATCTCACTCCATACAGAAAAAAATCCAATTTCCTTCAGAGTTCCAAAGCTTGAGTTAAATGATGAATTCTTTTTCCACTTCTCCTGAACCAAATGTTTTCTCTCAAAAACTACTGGCCAGATGCTGGACCATATTAAGGGTAAAACTATAAAAAAGTTTTTCTTAGGGTACATTTTACCTTGCTAATCACTTGTTAGTATCATTTGCCCAGTGATGACAAAAATAAAATCAGCAGCTAGGGAGTGGCACATCACTCACATGTGTTAAAATGTGTTAAAAACCACATTAACAGGTTTTAACATGTTAAGCCTTTAGAAGCAAAGAGCTGCTGCCCAATGAAAGCTGGCATTAAAAATGACACAGAAAGGGACAGGCCACTTGTGCAGTCCTCCTTATACTTATCCCTAACACTGAGTTCTGTTGGTGTCTCAATCAGAAACACTTCATTTTTTCACTGTCAACACAGTGGGCACTGCTGTCTCTGGACTATTACTGTAGCTGACTATCTACGTTTCAGCCAACATAAGAGCCCACAAGAATTAAAATTACTTCATTTTGTAGCATTTGACAGGTTGTTAGCAGTTCCAAACAGATGTTGTGCTACAGGAAAACAATTTTCTAGTGTCAACCTCTTCATTTAGTATTAGACTTCCAAAATAGAATATTAATTTAAGTTTCTTTGATTTTTTTTTTTTGAGAGAACAATTTCTGCTATTTAAGAGAAGTTACTATTTGCAGTACATTCAAACATACCTAGGGACAGTTGTCAAATTGTTCAGATATTTATTTATGGAAGTAAGAAAAAAAAAATCTCCAGGGGACAAACACATACCTGTACAAACTTAAGGGGGAAAAAAAATGTAAGAAAAAATTTTGGTGCTTTTTTTAGGTATGTCATCAGGTGAAATCTGGCCTTAGATCAAGAACTTTTCTTTAATAACTTGCTATCCACCAAAAATGCAGCAGCAGAGCCCAGGTCTCCTGCAGGGCATAGGGAAGCAGAGAAGTCACCTGGATAGGAGGGAAGGCCAGTGAAAGTCACAGTAAAGCTACTGCATTGAAGCCTTCGTAATGCTTCTTAAAAATCATCTTATGCTGTGTTGTTCTGTGCTCATGATTGCCCCTGCAAGTTACCAGCTGGCATGTTTTACTCCCTATCAGATAAGGCTTTTCTCATTTTTCTGTTAGGATCTTAATGTTCTTGCAATACAACTTCAGCTGGCCTGAGAACACATTTTTCTTCTGAAAAGTTCTTGCTATTGTTTTGTAACCAAAAAGCACGTTTCCACAATAGATATTTTGTTTTGTCTGTGAGATATGTGTAAAGTCAGTAAGTTCAAAAGCTCAATAAATAAGTATTGCAAATGTGACATTTTCATAAATACATCTCTGTTTATTAATCACTATTGATAGTTATCCTTGGTCAGGTTTGACCATCTTTCATCCCTCATATATGCTTTGATAAGAAGCACAACCAAAAAAAATAAATCTACAAGGGATTACACGATTGAACAAGAACATGAGGATGAACCAGGATTAAAACACATTAGTACACAGGCCCACTGACTGTGAACTTTACACAGGTGGCTCAAAATGAATTAGACTGTTAATGTTTTACTCAGTCATTAAATTAATCTTTATTTCTCCTTGAGAAATGACTACTTTAATATTCATAATATTTTTCTGCTTAAAGGAACAATGTAATTTTCATTTCTTCTTCAAGTACCTAGTGTTACAAGAACTTGCCTTACGCATTAAAACAAGGATCTGACCTTTTCCAAAAGCAAATGGGAGTGTAAGGCATTTAAACTAGCAGTCAGTGAACGAGCAAAGGAGTCACTAGAGGCCAAAACCACACCACACTCACTATTGCACGTGCCAGGACTGGAGGTTCAGTCCCACATCCTCATTGCCATCCTAGAGGAGTCCACCAAGAGCTGCAAGCTTCTCTTCAGCTCTCCTGCAGCGAGCTTGCCCGCAAACCTTTGCTCTTGCACACCTGGAAAGCGAGGGGCCCTGATGCTATACAACTGTTGCTCTCCATAAATGAATTTCTAAGGAAACGTGACAAATCTCCTGCCTTCTGATGGATCTGAAACATTATTTTTATTCTTCGCCTAGTGAACAAATAAAGGACTTACCAGAGTTTACGTAAGCAAAGACAGGAAAAATATATGCTGTCTTTTCTAAAAGAGGAAAGGCTGATAGAAGCATATGCTCAAACACATACTGAAAGACAAAGATGGTCTCTTAAACCAAGGAGCAAGTTTTTATGGCTTCTCCAAGCACAGAAATTATGTACATCACCGAGTTCAGGATCTCCAGATGAAAGGTGTGTGCTTCTGCTCAGGGAGGGTGCAATGAGAACATTTTCAGTGCTAAGAAACTGGACCATCTGAATCACTTTCTGTGAGCAAAATGCAGAACCTCACTTGGTAAAACCCTGTCACGTCAATAAGAATGCAACTTTCTCCCATCACTAAAATGAAGGATGACACATCTGATTGTCTGTCTCTGGAACGACCAGACGTGCAGCAGTCGCTACTTTTCTCTGCATATAAGCACAAGGAATAAGAAGTTTGAGTGACAGGGGACAAGGCTCATGATCTTCTAAGGTACTTTTTGCCATGCTGATCACCTATTTCAAGCACCCAAGTTCACAGTTTCTCACAAAGCAGGCAGCAGTAACTATGATAAAGACCTGAATTTTCATGCCTGAGACCTCCCGTGTCCCTAACGCAAAGGGAACAGCCTGTGCCCTTGACTGGCCTCAGGGGAAGCACCACGGGGCCAAGGAACTCACAACCTGGTCACGGTCACACCAGTTCAAGCCAAACACCAGCCTGACACATCTGGCATTTACGAGCAACAAGTTGCCCTAAAAGATACATTTAAACTATGACTGATTTTTAATGCTGCATTAATGAAAATGTGCCTGTGTATTTCCTCTACCTTTTCATAATTTCACGAACATTTATTTTCTACTGAAACGAATCCTAAACATTACTTTATTCTGCAGTCATAATTTAATATGATTACAGAATAAAGTCCTGATTTAACAGCAGTCCACTTGTTTCAAACAGCTCCTCTGTCTAAGCAGGTATTATCTGTTTTAGATCAAAGTGTCTATGACTAGAGATCAAAGAGACAAATTATTCTTCCATGAGGTAGTTTATCCCTCTTCTTCACCCCTCCCTTCCACAGATGCCATCCATGATACTCAGATATATAGCTTATTTCAGTCTTAAACAAGAACACAAAACTAATTTGTTTCAATAACAACTACTGAAAGAGTAAGTTAACACCCTTTTTCTTCCTTTCTCCACCTATTTTTTCCTTTTTTTTTTTTGCAGGACATCTACTTGTGCTACTACCCATTGAACAAGTTAGTTCAAGTTAGTTTAACATTTATAGCTAATTCCAAAGAAACACCTTGAAACTCATGAGAGAAGTGGCTTAAATTCAGTCACGAGTCTGTACACGAAGGAGAGCTAGGGTTGTGTTTATTGGTTATTTTTGCATTTACAAGTATGTGAACACTAAGATTTGACCTCCTTTTTCTTCGAGGGAAGTACTAAATGACATATTTTAACACAGAATTTAGTCCTGTACAGAGTTTTTCCTATAAGACTATTAGTAAAGAGCCAGCAGACAATGCCAAGCTGCCAATATTCTTAACATATCTGTCTGTATTCAGGTTACAAAGTAAAATTAAATAACTTTCACAAATGAGATAAAACAAAAAAAACCCAAAACAAATCAAACAAAAAATCCAACTTATGTAATATTTGCACTGATGATGTCAGATTGGAATTTTAGGTTGGCAAAACCAAGAGGAAATACCAACAAAGGAATGCACAAGGATTCCATGAAGTTTCTTTAATACAATTTATGAGGATTAAGGAATAAGGATCACTTCCTTCTGTAACAGCCATAGATTTAGTTTCCAAGTTTATAAAATTGAATTTAAGATAACGTCACTCAACAGTGAATTCACTTTGAGCAACAGGTACTGTTTCTTTTCTTTTTTCAAAGATACAGAGCTGTTCAGTGAAATAACTGAACGTTTGTTAACATGGCATTTAATGTATCTTAATATAAAAGGGTGTTACGAAGTATTAATGCATTCCAAGAACATATGCCAACAGGATTGTACTATGTCAGCATGAAAACACTATTATTAAGATAAATCTTACTTCTCATTGCAGCCTTCTGTTACAGCTATTAGAGGAGCCACGAAAAACTCCCTTTTTGTACCTGTTCAAACTGTTAGTTTTGTGTCCCTGTAAATCTACCACCCTTCCTTTCAGCAGCTATCACGGTTGTCTCTCGATGGAGAACATTCTTGCACTGAAAAGATTAGGATAAGCGAAGTAAGGTCTTGCCCAGAGACTTTCACAGGTTCCCTGCAGGACTCCATGTGAAGTCACACACATATCTGTTCCACAGGAGCCCCCTCTGTAAAGAAAACTGCCCCCTCTTGCACGCTGGGGTGGGGCAGGTCTATGCTCATTTCTGACACCTACTGAAACTTTCTGAAAGTCATTAGGCAATCATGAAACACTGGTTTGGCACTTAAACATAAAGCTCCCCAACATTATCAGCTAACTGTTTTGTAATAGTATTGATAAACTCCACTATCTCAAGAGCTGCAGCAACTGGGCACCTCCCACTGGAGAGTGTGGCAGTACCTACCAACAGAAATAAACCAAGCCAAAGTGTTTGCCACTCCTTGCTCTCCTTCGACACCTTTTCAGCTTCTAATTGAATTACAGAAGCTGAAAACATAAATGGCTGTTAATGTGCTTTACAGCAGCCACATACATCTGGCCAAGATTCAACTCCTGTGCCTACCACGTGCTTCAGTTTTCATGACTCATCTCCAGCTTCAGAGAGGAAAGGAAGTTCCTACTGGGCAGCATATAGCTAGTGATACCTTTTGCATGCTCACAAGTGGAACTGAAAGATTTAGCCTAAAAATTTACCAAGCTCAAAGCAGTGATTAAGCCTACACGAACACAGATGCAAGTATAATAGGAAATTAGTGCAGAACAGCAGTGCTATATTCTGATTTACAAGTACAAGATCCATGTAAGCCTGTTAAGACAGATTTCAAAACTTTAGTTTATATATAGGACTCTAAGAACTGCACAGTTCAGAATATCCAGCCTTCCACACCTGCAAGCAAATTGTAAATTATATGCAGGTAAGCCCTAAAACATCCTACCTGCCCTATGTGCTATAAAATGCTAACCTAATGCCTACAGGTTTGAAAGGCCAAGAAAAATAAATATATACACACTCATATATATATAAATACACACAAAGTTAAAATGCAGCACAAGCAGCTAGCCAGGAAGTTCAAATGCGTTATCAATGTCCCTACACCAAAAGAGAAATCATTAAGTATTCCGAATGCACTGTGACTACATTTACATACTAGTAGAGGAGATAAAATGCCACAAGTGTCATGACTGGAAATATGATCTGGGACAGAATTTTCTTCTAATGATAAATCTCACAATCAGTGAACACTCAGGCAAAAACCCCACCAGCAACACAAGAAGTTTTACAATGTCACTGATAATCTCAGCCTTGCCAAAGTCCTATCTTTGGCTGCAGCCTATGAAGGGTGTTCCAGAATGAGACATAAACCACAGAGGCCAACAGTGCAATGGGTAGGAGCCCCCCTTCTGACCCAGTGGAAACCCCACAGCCTCAGACTGAAGGGAACCTAAACACAGTACAACCTAACAAATGGGGTTTTTCTTCCCAGTTCCCTCAAAAGTAACAGACCTTTGAGGTATTTTTGAACAATTACCCTCTACCTCAGCAGAATAAACGATTACATTAGCCCAGTTTCAGCTTTATCTGTTCCATTTCCTTGATACATCCTTCAATTCTTTCAGACATACAATTAATCACATTGTATTATCCTAAAAGGGGACCGAAGTGCTGCCCGTGCCAGCCATACTATAGTGCTCTCCCATTCTCCACTGACTGATTCTTCATAGCAAGAAGCTTCTTATGCAGCTCCTTTGATGATGTTCCCTCTAGGCTAAAAAAGGCTCCACACAAATGCAACCTTTGCTTTCCTATAGGAAGGGCAACATATCCATGATGGAAGACAGACTGACTTACAGTGAGTGGGTAGGCTCAGTGCCAAGTAGGAAGAATTCAAATCTCTTCTTTTACAGAACTGAAAGTATGAGCAATTCCATTAGGCAAGACGTGGCAAGTTCACATGAGTCTCGTGTTGGATCTGAAAAGCAAACAAACAGAAAAGAATTCAGATGAGAAATAAAACTTCCTGCCGCGTTGTCCTTTTGTAGCCAGGAAGCATGAAGAAGGTAAGAAGTATAATATATGAATATCTGAAATATTTTCTACCTTGTTTTCCACGCATTCCCTCATCCTCAAATATTTCCCTAAAATGCAGCAGCTACAGCTTTCTGAAATATAGGTACATACTAGAAGTTCGGGTTAGCCACGTTCTCCTATGTAACTAAGCAACTGGAGTTCTAAGTCTATAACACACTACCAGAGCAGTGCATTTGGTAACAAATCTCCCTTGCCCCAAGGCCCCAGAATGCCACACACACACGTAAGTGTACTGGACCCACTCAAACACCTCATCAGAACAGCACAGGAAAGAAGAATCCTGCACAGAAACACATGCCAGGGTACTACCACTCTTGGGCCAACTTGTATCGCTGTTCAGCTGCTGCTTTGAAGCAACTAACGCCCAGGTTTGATATTTAGGCAAAAGTGCTTTTTCTGAAGACAAGTTTACAGTTTTGGCAGCCTGCAGGACTTCTCTGTACAACATGAACACCACCAAACAAACTGCTTCTGACAAGCTTTAATGTGCCCAATTTGAGGTAAAAAGGAAGAACGGTTTAGCCTGCCTTTATATTCACACAATGTATAGTTCTTCATTCCAATTAGTAGATTTGAATTCCTATTGCACCGAGACAGTTCCCATATCAGCTTGCTGATAATCTTTCCAAAAGTCTGCAATCAATCAGCATCAGACAAATCAGTGCCTGGGTACTATTTACAAGTTATAAAACCTAGCACATCATTAAGCTTTTGCTGATGTTTTCCTGCTCTTTCCCCAAAATCAATATGAGAAACAAAATTCCTCAAATTATTTGTCATAACAATTTTGAATCTAGATTACTGTTATAATTTAACTTTTTTCTTAGCTATTATTTGTACATGCTGTCACAGACTACAGCTTTATTTCAGTAATGAAATTAAATTCTTCTGCATTTCTTGAATTACTTCCCGTATTTAATATTATTCTTACAGTGTTAGCATATTTTCCAAGGGAAAAGGAGATCCTTTCCCCTGTTTTCAACTCCCTGAATTTTGAGCCATACTTGTGCCTTCTCCTGTTGGTTGTCTACATTTAATATTTTGAAATTTCACATTTACATTCAATTCCTTGGTTCTTCTATTTGTTACGTTCCTAAAAGTGCCACCATCCCCAGCTGGTTTGGAGTCTAAGCCTGTGATTTAATTTTAGGATTATTTAACACATGAACTTGTGCATTTTTAATAGCCCAAATATTAAGGGGGGAAGTTTTATAAACTAGAGTAAGAAAGAGCAATTGAGGTGTTAACTTTGATACTTTGGATTAATCTAAGGTTCTTTCATTTGTACAGCCTTTTAAAATTAGAATCCTAAAATAGCTATTAATATAACAGTCTATTGACATTTTAGCCTGTAGGAGCCTGCAGTGGGCAGAGGAGGCAGCTGGAATAATAACATATTTGAGTGATGAACCAGCTTTATGATTTTATTACTCAGACTTTCCCAAATCTATTGCTGGCATTTTTCCCAGTAACTTAAAAATTAAGCTGTTCTACATTGGAAACTTCCAACTAATCATATATTAAAAACTTCTCATGGTTAAGGCAACAGATTAACCTTAGAAAAAGCCTTTGGGGAGAAAAAACCCAAAAACCAACCAACAAAACCGAAACAACTGGATCTGAAAAACAGTGCCTCTAATTCTTTGTGTTATTTGCATGAACAACATGAGAAAAACAGGAAAACAATAATTTTATATAGTTCACAAATAATTATGTTGGTTATTAGGAGCATATTCCATATCCTACTAAAGGGACCCTAGAAGGACCCTAAAGGCAAATGACAGATATAAGGGAGCACAATCTAAGCATCCCCCAGTGGGCACATTAGGCCATCAGTTCTGTGCTAGCTTCCAAAGCAAGCATAAGTCTAATAAATAAATACCCCCCAAAAAAAACCCAAGACAAATAACTGAGCTTTTCAACACAGCTCACCAAGCCAGGCCTTAAGCAACAACTCCACGGGTCAAGGGACAGAACTTGCCACTTCCACCATTTCGATCTCAAAGCCTTTATTTAACTATGAGCTACCCAAAACAATGTCTAGAATTTCCCACTTTATCATGCAGCCCCCTCTGTACGACACTGGTATTGTTTCCACAACGTGAACTCGGTGCCACCCAGGACAAGGCAGGAGCCTTGAGCGTGAATGGTGTTTCTAATGGTATCTGAGCAGTCCATCAGGAAGCTGAGGCTTTTATCAACCACTCAGTCACCCCACACAAACACAACTGATGCAACTGATGACTTTGCTGTTCCACAATCTTTCCACATTTCCGCAGACAGCAAATCTTCCTCCTTCCAAAATGAAATTTTCCTCACAATTTGCTTGTCTGAAAGCGGTCCCATGCTCCTCTTTTCTCCCCAAACCCCTGTAATGCAATGATCTATTCTGATCAGTGAGCATTGAGAAGCACTTGTTATTTTGTTTTAGATTACTTTGCAGTACAGGTACGCATTTTTTGAAATCATTTGGGCAATCCAGATCAGCTTAACTGCACTGTTGATTGATTTATAACTTCTTTTTTTTATGTCTGTGTAATGAAAAAATAATCTGTACTTGTACAGACAAACAGTAAACATTAGAAGAATTCTAGAGACTGATGCACCAGAACAAAAGGATAAATTCAACAATAAACACATCTCACAGTGGGTGACTACGGCTCATGTGAGCATCACAGAGGGATGTCATTTAATCCAGAACTGAGAAAATGAATTATTTGGTGTCCAAGTTTAAAAAAAAAAAAAGAATGAACATGCAGTAATTGACCTTTTAACAACTCTACAGCAATTAATCAAGATGTTTTGTACTGTATTAGTCCTAAAGAAGCTGCACATTTCTAAGTATTTCTGAAAGAGCCTACCAGGAGTGTAACAAAGACCTAATCTGGCAATAGGGTGTGATTTGGTGTAAGTCTGCATGAAGCAGAACTGGGCCCTTCGGGAGGATCCAGACAATTCCCTCCCTTGTCAAAGTTGGCCATTTATTTCCACAGCTTGTACTAAAACCAGTAGCAACGCGACTACAGAGCAAAACGGGAGTGGCAAATGAATCAAATTAATAACTAAAGAGGAAAAAAGCCAAATTTTTAGCAATAGGGCTTGCAGAGTCCTTTCACCGCACGGACATGCTGCTAGAATAAAGATGATGAAAAGAACAAACCAAGCAGCTGCCAGCAGGAGGGGAGGGTAGAGCAGAACCACCCCTTCTGAAAGCAACAGGATTATGGTGGTTTACCCTAAAATGGAACTAGGAATAAAACGGCAGGAAACAGTAAGAAGGCAAGCAACTTGTCCAGAACAAAGTGCAACAGACACACCTTCTAAAAAAGCAGAGTTTAATGATCGCAAGCAAAAGCTAACAGCAATGCCAAGTCTGACTGAAACCAAACATTCAAATCTTACAGAGTGCATGATGGATAAGCCAATCTCAAGTGTCATTCTAAAGTGCTAGCTTTAACTGCTCGGGGATAAATATAGCTTGCAGAATTTAATAGCTCTCCCTCAGCTTTTCTATCTCTCAAGGAGGAAAAAGCCTTTTCGTTTGAAAAAGCACACAGGCATATACAGTGGCATGTTATCACAGCGAAGCAGGAAGCAAACCATTAAGATGATTGCATTAGAGTCTCCAGCACTCATTCAGAACTTGTTCTGCACGACACCGACTGCTTCGGTTTTACACGACCCTGGTTCCAGTTACAGCAGGTGATGGAAGCACGCACACCTGTGCCTCTTAAACTAAGCCATTTTGTTGCTTTACTACCACACTGTAAGTCTTGCTTGCCCCATACTTCCAGTCAAGAGGTTGCCTTTACCAGCAAGCCGCCCTGGTTCCCACAGGCTTCTCGCTGTGCCACCTAGACAGGCACCACAGGGGAGGAAGAGGAGGCGCAAGTGGGCACATACTTGCAGCCTGACCCTTCCCTGCAGCACATACACAAGGTGGTCCCAAATCTGCTATGGCAGCAGAGGCTGCAGCGCTCTGATAAAGGCATGAAACAAGTTCTCTCTCCTGCCTTCTTATACCCAATAACCATCTCAAAAAATTTAAGCAAGAGTTCTACACAGCAGGCTTCATCTTCCCTCTCTGAGCTGATAACGGGTTTCAGACAAAAAATTTGGCTGACAGTTAGAAATGTGTTCTACAGATTCAGTATTTCTGTTCACCTTCATTTTAAGGGTCACTTTCTAATTAAAGAGCCTACAATTTTTATAAAATTCACGAAGCTAAATTAAAAGAAACAGTAGCCACTGCTGCAATGACAAGTCTCTCCACTTTCCCTTAGGCCATAACTCCAAACGCTCTTCCCTTCTCCCCAACCTATTACCTGGCCCTCTACCTATTTTTTCTCTGGTTTCATCCATCCTCTTCTCTCTTCTTCACTGAGCTGAACCCTTAAAAGTTAAAAGGTCTGATCTTCCTCATCCCTGTCTTTCGTCAGTGGGGAAAAGAAGAATAATGCTACTTAGGGAAAAGAAAATACTTATCAGATTATGTGAATGACCAAATGCCACATTACCTGGCCCATCTCTTCAGCTGTAGACTCCAGGTGTTGGAGCTGTGCATGCGCTACCAGCAGAACCAGCCGGAGGGCTGCTACTGCACTGAACAAGAGCAAAGGTTCAGTGCCACAGCTTTGTCCCCTGACCCACTGAGGTGCAGATCAGGCTGGACATAAAAGAGGTCAAAGGAACTATGTCTGCCTGTTGCTTAAGAGAGATTTCAAAGCGAGCCTCCTGGCATGCATGTTCTACCTTGGGACATCCGTGCTGAGCTGCTGCAGAGCAGAAAGGCTCCCTACTGTCAGGGCAGGCACAGACTTGACTTACCAACTTCTGATAACACACAAAATCGTGACAGTCGTTGCCATTAAGATCTTTCTTTCTGAAGTAAAAGACCAAAGTGTGGATAAAGAGCACCAAAAAGAGGGATAAGTACCAGAGACGCTTTGTATGCTAGATCCATTACTCTTACACAAGGCATTTTTAGTTTAAAATTCTGTCAATAACAGACTATTCAGCACAGATGAATATTTATTAAAAAAAAAAGAACCCAAATGTACCAAACATCGTGCATGTACTGTGGATAAATATAATCTTACAGCTATGTGCTACCTGGCACGAACCAGAGCTGAGTGCCCCAGAAGTCCATGGGGTTCTTCTCAGCTGAGCTGTTCCATTCTCAAGCACCAGCAAGCAGAGGCAGAGCAGGCAGCTGGGGCTGCACCAAACAACCTCTCAGCCTTCTCCCCACATTTAAAATCAGCACGTAAGGTGCTCTGAGTAGAGACAAACCACACACTGCCTTTTAAGAAATCAGCAGAAAAACCCACACAAGGTGAAAGGAAGGAACAGTGGAGCTCAGCCAAAGCAGCCTCGGCATTAGTCTGGAAAAGAAAGCATCCAGCCACAGCGGACAATCACATAATGCTATGAAATCTGGATCTGGGGATTAGCAGGAAAAAAAAGATACCAGGAAAAAGGTGATTTGTTTTCTTGTCACCCATAATACTGGAGAGATTTTGCTCTCCCCTCCAAAACTAGAACACCTACATAAGTACAACTCCTTCTTCCCCTCGGAGAGTCACGTGTATACACAGAAACCCACAAAAACCCAAGCATTATCAGCCCCAGGTCAGGACATCTGAGGCCTAAGTGTTCACAAAACTGTCACAGAAGCGTCAATTCAAAAGCAATTATGTTAAAACAATGAGACCCACCAGAGTAAATATATAACATCCACCAGAATAAGTAAATGCCATCCTGCGGAAGCTGCAATTTAATCACAGTAAGTTTATTCAGAGAAATCTTCCTGCACAAAACCCCCCAACCAAATAGATACAAATGATGTCTACAAATTCCAGAATCTATTTACTTATGAGATGTTTTTCTCCACATCTGGTGACCTGCAAATTTGCCTCAGCTGTAGCAATAGCTCCTGAAAAACCTTGGCAACAGCTACTAGCACTATATCCCGAGACTTTATGGGGAAAGAAAATTACATATAGATATTTACAGTTAAATATGTGTATTCACTTAAATAAAACTTGAGGGGTTTTTATGTTTGTAAAATACATAAATGAAGTCACATTTAAGAGAATTGGCTTTCCCCTTCTCCCTTGCACTTGATGTATTTCCCTACTGATTTGAAACTATATTCTATGCGGGTGTTCAAGGTTACTAAGAACAGAAGGCAGGGGGACAGAATCTAGAGGTTATTTATATGGCTGGACTTCAAACAATTGATCCAGCCATATCTCCAGTGAGTTGATAACGAGGCATTAAAATAACGAGGATAGGGAAAGAAGGGTGAAACACTACAGTATTGAGAATCACTCAGCAGGCCTGTCCTGCTCACAGATTCACAGAGATGAGACAAGGACAAGGTGACACACCCAAGAAGGCATTTACAGACGAAAGGGAGAAGTGAAAGTTGTTGGGCACCCATGCACTGTCCACATTTAACCTTGCTGCACAAGCAAAGGAAAAGGAGAATGCGACCAAGGACTCTGATCATTTGATAAAGGGCTGAAAGTCCTAACACAGATGAGAACAGGGTTCAGGCAGACAAGCAGTCTGCCCTGGTAAACAGGTATGACCAGATAAAACATGCTAAAGTATTTGTGTACATACAAAAAAAGTAATAAAAAAATAGGCCTCCACTACAAAACGAATAAATTAAATTCAAGGTTAAATATCACAGGGAGAACAGGGTCTTAGTGCCTAAAACACATATTGAAGTGCACACACTATTCAGACAAGGCAGAAGAATTTGGGGTGGTACATATTTATACCACTTAAAATTGTGATTAAAACACAAACACAGAGACAAACAACACACACACATCACTGCAAAAGAACTAATAGAAGCTGAGTATAAAAAACCCCTAAACAAACAAAAAACCACACACACACAAAAAGCCCTCAAAACAACAAGAAGCACAGCCCTGCTCAGAGTGTGCAGTAGACGCAAAGAAACCAGCCCTGGTAAAGGATTTATGTTATCAGAACAAAAAAAAAAAAAATATCACAGTGAGTTGGGCATTACAGGTGATTAATTTCTCTGACTCAAGTGAACTTTAAGCAGTCAGGTAGATTGAGGAGTTCAGATTCTCTAAACTGGAAATGCTGTGCTGCCGCTTCATTAAATGTGCAGAAACTAAACTGGAAATGCCTCGTGGGATGGCATGTGCAGCAGACAACTTGAAAGATGAAACAGGCTCCACTAGATAAATAGCTTCATTCCACACCTCCCAAGAAAGGCAGGGAAGAAGCTGATTAAAGAAGTTGCAACTTGTACATCAAAGTACAGGAATAAAGTTACGGCTTTCAAAAAATTGGATTTAAAATATATTAAAACCAATTTCCTTCAACAACTCATAGAAACTATGTGAAGTAGTAACCAGGAAGTGAAAAATTCTTAGTAGAGAAACAAAGAAAGAATGTCTGCTGTGAAACACACCTGGAAACTATCAAAACCAGCATGGAACCAAAAGGAACAGGTTCCTGAGCACATGTGGAGAACACCAGATGAAACCACTACAGATTTCTGCAAGAAAAGGCAGATTAAATTGTATGTACCATTCCAAATAGAACTTCCATGCATTCTCAAGCTTTTAAAAACTATAATCTATACTTCTAAACCTATACTTCTAAACCAGGCAAAAAAAAATACTCTATGAAGGCAGAAGAGCAGAAAGAATACCTGTGTTTAGAGATGAAGATGAGGGGAGAAAAGCAAACAGAAAGCAGCCCTACTAGAATCACTAACACATAGTCCATAGTAAGAGAGTAACTTTTTAAAAAAAAAAAAAAAAAGAAAAACAGAAGAAATCTTAGATCTTGTCTGGACTTGACAAGAGCTGCATTCAAAAAAGCTACTAATGATCTTATTTGGTAGAACTGCAAAGTGACTAAGTAATTGGCCACAGAAGACAATAAAAAATTATCAGGCTGGGCAGGGATCACCAGAAGAGGTTGCCAAGAATCACCTTGGGGCGAGTTTTAACAGCCCTGCTGGTGGCAGTAGAATTGAGGTGTACAGTAAAAAGTGCTGCTGAGAAAAAGTATAGACACACCTCTAATGCATCAAAGAACAGAACACCAGGAATGTGAGAGGAATCACAGGAACAGAGGCAGCGATGGGGAATGCAGTTCATCAGCCCTGGAGGCAAGGTCAGGACCCAAGGAGTGAGACAAGCTGGAGTTCTGCTATGACAGCCAGGAGCGAACAAGGAGAGGAAGGTACTCACACGCACGAAGTGAACGTCTGATCAACTCATCACCAAATCAGTGAAGGTATGAAAAGAGAAAAAAAGCTACCCTTAACATGAATTAAGACATTTTCTCCAGAGCCATACAGGCAAGCATCAAAAAATGTCACTGTGCAAGACACTGCCAGCATCTTCTCTGGTCAGGAAACAAAGAATAGCACCTGACACACGTGAGATCAATGGAAAGTTATGGAAGGAAGATGACGGCAGAATATTGTCCTGAAATAAATACCATGAGCATACCTAGTCACTCACATGACAAGATTCCCTGCACCTCTTCAAGTCCCCTAGACTGACCGGGGGAGAGACTCTCACCCACATAAACAGAGTAGAGTTACCCGCTTTACAGAGGTTTAGATGAAGTGCAGGTGCTCTTATAAATACTGAGAGAAAATACCACTGTCATTCCAGCGTATAAACTAGTTGGGGGTACGTTTAGCCAGGATCCTAGAATAAAGTCTTAGTCCAAACAAGGAAGCTTGGAAACAACTTGCTAACGGGACACAGTTCTGAGTGGTTTAAGATGATGTTTGGTCCCTTCACAAAAGGGAATATACAAATGCACGGACTGCTACAAATACCGAACACGAGTATCCAGGAACTCTCCTTCCAGTGCTGTGATGTGTCAGTACAGCCACTTTCAGCAAGGAAGTCTTCATGTACCACTTGCCAATGTTATTATTGCTGATTTAATCTGGGCTACAAACTGACCTTGCCTTAACACTCTTAAGGTTTCACTAGTAAAGAGAAATCACTTCAGCTTTACTTGCTTATATGCATTTCTCTTTTGAACAAGGTTTTAGTGTGTTTTGATTTTTTTTTTTTTCAAGGAATAGAATTTTTTAAAGCAGCAGATCAAGGAAATGGTACTTTTTANCTACAAACTGACCTTGCCTTAACATCTTAAGGTTCCACTAGTAAAGACAAATCACTTCAGTTTTACTTGCTTATATGTATTTCTCTTGTGAACAAAGTTTTAGTGTGTTTTGTTATGGTACTTTTTCGAATCTATGTTTAGGCAACTAGCCAAAGGTAGCTTCAAGTATGTCAATTCTGAAAATTAAATTTTCTTTATTTATTTTCTTCTTGATTTGATGTCAATATTTTGCGTGTCCTTGCCTTTCCAAAGATGACAACTACAGTTCCCAGAGTTCTGGGACTCAGACACAGAGAAACAAGCATTTCAGAATCTCAGTGCAAGGAGAAAGCAGGAGATCAGAATAATTCCCTTCTTCAAAGTCAATCTGAGCACAAATCTAACCCATCTATGCCTTGTAATTTTTGTTTGCGCTCCTCCTACATTTCACAAAGCATTTTTTGCATGCAAACGTTTCAGTGGCATTCACTGACACGGCAAAACAGTTTCATAAGATGACAGCTGTATTTACTCAAAACACCCTCATGATTTTCAAAGGCCCAAAAAACCAACAAGGACATAAAAAAGCAGTTTGGGCAACAGGAATAAGTAGTGAGAATTAAAGTTATATACACTAATATGTAAGAAAAAGAAAGAAAAATCTGTTTTCCTGCCCTTCCTCCCTAAATCCCTTTTCAAATACCACCTTTCCTCTCAGCTGTAAGTGCATTATGTTAGGGTAATATAGAGGATATGATTTGGTCAAGAAATCAATGTACAACAGATGCACAGCCTACACCTTCTCTTTTCAGTAACCCATCACGAGGTGGATCAAGTAGCAATGCACTTGCAGACTACTGAACAATGACACTAAGGATGAAAATCCCTCAAGAGCTCCAGTTCTGCAGGATGTGAGTGCTGGGAGACAGGCCACAGTGAGAGAGGCATCATATCTTCCTACTGGTAAAGAGACCAACTATTTTTTAATTTCTTTTTCATTTAGAACATAAAATTCATTTGACAACAAGGAGAGATGACCCTTTTGTAGAAGGGCTCTGGAAACTGAGCTATTATTTAAGAGTTAAATCTGAGAAAGCTACAAGCAAACAACTCTCATGCTGCACTGAATTTTATCAAAGCCTGGCATTACTGATTTTTTTTTTCCTTTATCTTGTTTTAAAAAGAAGCAAGCAAACAGCAAGTCTCATCGGCCAAAGTGATATCCTGGCAATGACTTTGCTGTTGATTTTCAAGTGGAAGCGTTGATCCTGCTGAACTTCAAGGAGTAAAGTACAATATAGTATGGTACATAGGAAAATAAGCTGTAAAATTGTGTGCATGTGTGTGGAGAGAAGGCTATGATTCAGCCATCCTGCGGAAAATTCTAACCTCTTATCTCCAAATCTGAAATGAAGTTCCATAGTTACTCAGTGAATGAAAAAACATGATTTCAGCAGAGTATCTGTATACTTATTCTAAGAAACAGGATGTTAAAAAACCTTCTTCCAATGAAACAAACTGGATATCAGCTAAAAGGCAACAACTTACTTTATCCACAAGAGAAATTCCCTACCTCAGCAAGTCCTCTTTCCTCAACAATCTGATATTTTCTAAGCACTGGGAGATATTAAATAAGTGAGCCTTAGTTTTATAAGGTTTATAAAGTTACCATAATTTTAAGTGCTTCTGGTTTTACTGTCTTACAGTGGAAACAGGAGGATTTGAAAGACAGTAAGAAATCTTCAAATGAACTCAGTTATATCGCTTTAAAGAAAAACAAAAAGCAACACACACAACAGGAAAGAATGAATGGGTTTTATACTTCCTGAATTTCAGCAACTCTGGCAGTAGTGCAAGGGCTGTGAATTGTTACTTCCTAGCTAGGTCACTCAGTAAAACATATCAGTACCATTCAGTTAAGGAAGACAAGAATCAATTATAATACTTTTGCTCAACATTTTTAGCACACAAATTTTAGATTTCATTTCCTTTAGATCTGTTTTTTGGGATGGAAGTTAGGAATAACATGGCAGACCATCCCCACATACCCCTAAACCCAGCTGGCTGCCTCCTCAGCCTAGAAGTGGTACAGATACCACAGTTGTAGGCAAATAAGGGTTCATGATACATCTTTGTTGTCCATCATTTTATTCAGTAAACAGTATTTGTTGATACCAGTAAGGGCACACCTACTGAATTCACACTTTAAAAAGCACTATCTTTCTTGCCAAGTCATGACAAACTCCTGTAGACCAACACCTAAACTCTTTCCCTTTCATTGTTTGACCATAATCAAAAAACAAACAAGAAATATTAACTCTTCCTTCCTAAGGTGGTTGTTACTAGAGTTCAATAACAAGACTGGATCCAGCCTAGATTCCTCTTTCTTCATGTACATATTGTTGTTATTTGACTTGAGCATCAGCAAATTAGAGAACCCCACTAGTTCTAGTTCTCTTCTTTCTAGAAGTCAAATTCTCTCAGACAGACAGCACCAATCCTCTGCAGGAAGCCTACTCCAACAATGCTGTACAAAACCCTGCTGTAGGAAAGATGAACTTCTATCCCAACCACAAGGTCGCTCATTGGCTTAGTTAAGACCCAGACAAGTCCAGCAAAAAAACATTCTGACTGGCTTTCCAAAGATAATTTACGGATCTAAGAGACTGAAGAGCAGAGTTGCACTACCCTAAGCTTCAAAATACACTAGTAAAGCCATCACGGAATGGTTGAAGTTGGAAGGGATCTTTGGAGAACATCTGGTTCAATCCTCCCTGCTCAAGCAGGGTCACCTGGAACAGGTTACCCAGGACAATGTCTGAACAGCTTCTGAATATCTGCAAGGGAGGGAGACTCTAAAACATCTCTGGGCAACCTGTGCCATTGCTCAATCACCTTCCCAGTGAAAAAGATACCTCCTGATGTTCAGAGCGAAACTCCTGTGCGTCAATGCCCATCGTCTCTGGTCCTGTCAAATATCTTAACCAGTGACAAAACCATCATCAGAATGTTATCTTTTGAGGAAATTAAACACGGCTGTTCCAAGTGATTCAGCTAACCCTGTTTAGCTGTAACAGCAAGTAAGATGGAGTTCTGAGACGTTACCAGGGTAGACCATAGAGTGTTATTAATCACCCTTACTAGCAAAAAAAAAATAAATAATAATTTAGGGAGAAGTCTTCTTCTCAGGCAAAATCTTCATGCTTTTTGCTTATTTTTTGTTGTTGTTTCGTTATTCCAATATTGCTCATTTAAAAAGCTGCAATCTTTTAGCAATCATGCCAGTTCCAAATAGCCTGATGCATGCCAGGTGGCCTGTTTCTTTTGAGGTGGCAAAACCATTGCTGAAAAAATGGGCTAGCAAATGCTTAAAACATCTGCTACCTGAATGGCTGCAAGAACGGAGAGCTCACGTGCCTCTAAGCTGCACAAGAAGGGGTACATCCAGCTGTGGGGGGAAAACCCCACACAGCTACTGAACTGCAGAAAGGCATCTCTCAACAAGTACCAGCCCGCCTTCCTTTGGCGAGCAGCGAAGTATCAGGGAGTGAACGTGAGAAAGGCACCACGAACTCCTAACCACAGGCATTTAAACAAACTTGCAGGGACTCAGTAGCACACATCCTTTGGAGTTAGCTTCACCTGCTCCCAGCTAGGCAGACAATAATCACGTGCTCATCTTCTGGGTCGCCGTTGCTACTGATGATTTACACACTGTTATTTTAAATCATTCAAGCAGGACCACTGAACAGTAACAGACACTCGCTGTTTCCTTTTTTAAGGTATACGAGACTGCCAGTGACTGAATCACGTTCATAGTGAAATTTCCCTCCTCCCCCTCATTATTAGTTGCACTCAAATTCACTGTTTATGCTGTCAAAGCTTTGTCTAGGGGATCTAGGCGCTTGTATTTGTCACAAGCAAAAGACAGAAAAAATAATAGAATCATTCACACTTCTTCAGAATACAGTATTTAATAAGACTATTAAACAAGCTTTTTTCCTAGCAATACAGTTCGAGCCAATATAGTCTCAGGTGTCGGTATGAGCAACATGTTCCACATCGTATTCAGGGGAGACACCACGGTTCTGCATTGCAGCCTGAGGTTGCACCAGAAGCCTTTTGACAATAAAACTCATCAGGACTTGTTTCAAAGTCATATGTCTTCACTTCATATGTAATATGTTTTCTGTCAGGACAGAAAAAGTTTTGTAAAACTAACAATCCTATGTTCCACTTCGACAACTAGGAGCATGAAGTAACTGTCCTTCCTCAAGGCTATTTTTCTAGGCACGCTGACAAAGCAGTTATCTTGGAGAAGAGGGAGACATTGCAACAAAATGTTTTTAACATGTGTGGCTGGCAAGACGAGAGAAAGTACCGGAGACCTACATCCTACTCTGCTCCCATGAAAACTTGAAGGGCAGGACTTAATCTTCTGTAACAAGCAGAATTAATAGTGACACAGATGGGCTTGTGCACTGAGAAGGATAAAGTCTCCTGCACACATGACTTTTTGCTGATTGACAAGCTGTTCAGAGATTGTCCCTTCTGTGATTTCACTTACTCTCTGGACAGAGAAAAGCATACATGTACACCCACACAGCTGTGCTTTATCCGAGCCATTAGGAACAGGAGCTTCATTCATTTTCACCGGCAACTATATGAAAGTGGAACGGACTAAAGTCAGAAGAATAAAAATGTGTATGCTGTGACAAGGAAAAGCCACCAGAATACTGAAAAAAAAGTGGTGACAAATAACAGTGACCTAAAAATGACCTAAGCAACTGGCACAACAGCTAAGAGATTACACTTGTGATAACAGACTCTTTGCAGTATCATCACGAGCTGTACCAACAGAAATGGCTGCAATTAAAATGAGGGAAGAGTATGACTGCATTAATAAGGGAAACATTTCAGACTTCTATCCTGAAAACATTCATCACAGGGTACACCAAATGACAAGAAAGCCCAGCACTTTTTTTTCCCCCCTAATCACAACAGAAAAATTCATTACTGAAATTCAGCAGATATCGCTAAAGTAAACACAGAATAGCTAGAAACACTTTTACAAACAAGGATGAGTTTCTCACCTTCACTATTCTATATTGTTACTGTCTTTATTCTAAGAGCAAAAATTAAATACAAATGCTGCATGACAACTGTAGCACCACACACTATCATGTTTCTTAGGTTTCAGTTCAACCAATATGCAGGTAGAATCTGAAGCTATCACTTAAAAAGTTATATTATGGAAAGATGAATCTAAAGAAATATCTCTTTAATTCTCAATCCATACATTACAGCAGAAGGCAGAAGAAAGGGAGATTTGTTTGCACACCCATGTTAACATAAGTGGCAAAGAAAACGTTCAGAAGGAAATAATTATGTGTTGACATGGCAGCAGCTGTGTTTGCCAACGCAAATATAATTCAGGCATCAAATCCCCACAACTTAAAGACTAGAGAGGAAATCTTCAGTTCAAGTACTTGTAATTTAACAACTGGACTTGAAAGTGAGAGAGCTAGAAACACAGATATGATATACACACCTCATGGTTGGACAAGGAATGCAGAGCTTGCCTAATACGCTATTCAATGACTTCAAAGGAAGAATTTTCAAATTCAGACTTAACTGTTACAAAATTGAAAAGCAACACACAGCACATAAAGCATCATATCTGCAGCCTTCCTTCTGTGACTTACCAGATGGTATTAGGCAGCCCCTATCTTTATGTCAGTCTGTCTGTCTTAAAGCCAGATATACAATTATTTAGTTTAGAGATAAGTCTAAGAGCTGGACGCACACAGCAATTCTCAATTTGCTACTTCAGCTTAGGGCTTAGAGGTCAGTGAAAGTCAGTCCTCTCTCTGATTCCTCCCTCCTGTTGCACATAACACAGATTCCTTACTTATCAGTATGTATTTTACACAGAAAACTATTCAAGAGGCACGTCTAGAATAGCCTTCATTCAAACACCGTGAGTCACTAGCAAACAGCAAACAGGCATTGCAAAAACTGGTCAGCACCTGCCACATTGAAAGCGGCTCAACTGTATTTCTTTACTTTTGTGGTTAGCATCACGGAGCGCCCAGACACTGAAATAGGATTAAGCCCTGCTGTGCTCAGTGCTACACACCAACACGTGACTTTTGCCCTAAGGAGCTTGCACTGAGTCAGGGCTGTCCTGGCACACCAGACCGGCAGGACTGTAGGGGCTGAGCTGCTGTGGCCCAATGCATTTCTCAGTTTCAGCAAGCAGTGCTCACCGCTTTTACTAACATGGCAGGTACCAGAATTGCCACTGAATTTCTATCTTGGAAAAATAAAACAAAAAACCACAGCAAACCAAACAAAAAAAAATCCAACAGTACCAACAGCTTTGATCATTTAACAATTACCTCAGTTGGGACAGCTGAATACAGAAAATCAGAAAGAATTTGTTCATGTTTTCTTCCCCAGCTGAGGCTGCCCTCAACTTTATTTTTAAATGTTTCAAGCAACTTGCAACAACATGCCATGAGTTTCATGATGACAGAGCTCCAAAACTACAACTCCAACACTATTCATTCATGTCATAACTTCATATAGAATAGAATTTATTCCTGTACATATGCACTATGCAAAAGTCACAAGCATCTTCAAAAGCTTTGCATGAGCAACAAGCTAAAACATATTGAAAGGAGGAGGAGTTACAGATATCCTGGCTCCCAGGGTCAGACCTGCAGCTGTGCTTTTCTTAGCTATTATGTCTTCAAGTTTATGCAGACTGTCGGATTCATTAGCATCAACACCCACATCAGTCAACCTTGAAGGCAGAGAGAAAATTCCTCTCTAAGGTAATTAGATAACATGGAGGAGATATATTTTATGTTCGCAGAATAAGGACAAGTACCCACAATAGGACAGAATGTTACACAGACAAAATCTCCTTGTCCTTCAGATAAGCAAGAATCTAAAGCAATGAAACATAAATTTCAAGGCACAATATTCAAGGACTTAAGTGACAGCTGCAGGAGCCTGAAAACAGTGTCCCCCCAAGTATAATGCTTTAACATAACTATTAATGCAGAAGACAGACATGTAAATCCAGCATCTCAAAGAACAGAGTGGGATAACTTTGGCAACACATTAGTCTCTATCTGCAATGTTGTTTGCCAGATCTCACAATATCAGCATCCTATTATCTGAAACTTGATACAGGAAAAAGCAATTAGATTCTCCCAGAAGTTTCTTTGGCTGCATTAGCAGCGGTGTATCACAGTATCTAACCCTCAGCCTTTTACCAGCAAACTTTGTGACTTCGGCAAGTCAAATCTCACTAAACTGAACTAAAGCGAGATTGAATTCTGTACGGTCAAAATATGCTGATGGACACTATGCTCCTTCTGACTTATAAAATACCCCATGGCTGCACAGTCACAGACTCATTCTGCTGCTGCATTCATCACTGCACGGTTTTGAAATGCACCCTATAGCAAATCCAGTTTAAGCCTAAAACATATAAGCACTTTATGTATGAATTAACTTTCCAATAGAAAGGCTCTTCTCGGTTTGTAGCTAAGAGTACCATTTGTAGCAACTGAAAACTCAGTCCTACAGTCAGAAGCCATGAGATCCGGGAAATTCCCTATTTGACTCTACTTCTCCACAGTATGTAACAAGACCTGGAGAACGTAACAAATGAAGGAATGGGCATTAGGCTGACACGCATCCATTTATAATAGATGTGGTTTGAACAAGACCCAATTCTTTAAGACTACGTGCACAACTACTTAACTACTTAAACCAAATAAGGTTTTGTATAAAATACAGTATACTTACATTTGCAACAGTGAATAAGCCAGCCAGTGTTGCAACAAGCAGACTCCAGCTGAGTCCCACCATCATTTCCTGTCTTTACTGTACACACTAGTAATTTCGGCACAACCACAATTGTTCAGTGCACACACGCAGTATCTCCAATACCTGAAAGTCCCCTCCCACCCTTCCTGCATGTAAACCCAGATATGACACAAAATGATAAAAGAGAGGACAGAATTGGGCCTAAAACAATGTATGGGGAAGGCAAGATAAGAGTAAAGTTAAAGAGAGTAAAGACTTGTGAATGCCATTGCTTTGAAAATGGCCTGGGAGCCACACTGGAAAAGTAGCTTAGTCTATTGCAAGTACTGACTAAGGAGTATTATTTAATGATATCTTTTTAAAAAGATTTTCAGTAATAAAAAACAAAGCTCATGCAAATGAAGACTGTTGTTACCCATGGCTTTACAGAAAATGTTCATGAAAACACATGCTTTAAATAACCAAACCAGACTTACAAGCTCTGTTGAAATTAAGTAGAGTGAGACACTCTGAACTCTATGATTAATCGATGAAAGTCAAGGGATGAAGCAACTGTTCCCTGCGTCCCTTCTCAAGAAAACAGAGAAAGAATACTGTTGCCATCATCAGAGGCCTGGGACAAAACTGTAAGGCAGACAAATTACCTCACATTTATTAAATGCCATTCCAGACACCCACCTAGTAAAAACAAAAGTATCTCGGTGAAGAGCACTTCACTCTCACTGAGTTGCACACCAAGAAGTTTTCCAGTAATGGAGTGTGTGAAAGCTCATATTCCTTAACTGGTCCTCACATGAAAATTAAATCAACCTGGAAACCGAAGCTGGATTTAATTAACTTATTTTCTTTAGGAGGCAGGCAAAAAATAAAAATAATAATGGTGGGTTGTTTGGGGTTTTTTTTTTTGTACTATTTTAATTTATAAGAGCAGCGAGAGCCACAGGATCAGAGGGGAGTGACGGCTTTGCAGACAAGCCAAGATCCCCGAAGTTCCACCTCGCAGCCAGCCGTGTGCCGGGCGATTCCCTCCGCCTCGGTGCCGCTCGGAGCGGCCCCTCAGCATCACCCTCCCGGCGCGGGGAGAGGGCTCTGAGGGGCTGTGGCAGCGCGGCCGCGCACCCCGAGGGCTGCAGGAGGCGGCTGGCGAGGGGCTCGGCGGGGCCACCAGCCCGGGGCGCCCTCGCTGCCGTCGGGCGGCA
>VWZF01004461.1:1909495-1940657 GCA_013396755.1 Sclerurus mexicanus | reverse complement strand
TTTTTTTTTTTTTTTTCCAGAGGCCAGCAATGGTTCCAGGCAGAAGGGACAGCCAAGAAATGAAATCTACTTTATTTGAAGTCACATTACTGTTCCAGGCAGCAGCATCAGACCACATCTAGAGCAGGTGAAATCAATGGAAAGATCATCTTTTATGTTCAATGAGTTTTATGTCAGATGCCTCACCTAACAGATTTTCTAAGGGTTTACTGCTTAAGAATGGGTCTCTGTGGTTAAAAAAGTTTTGACAATGATACAGCAATAGGGGCCCTTAATTGACCTCAAAGGTGATTGCTGAGAAAGAGAAGAACAGAAATATTTATGGGATTAGTGCCACATTTTGACATGACTGGCTGACAAAGTAATGTAGAGGAAAAGCAAACCTCCCACACAGCCCCCCTTGGGCAAGTACAAATACAGAGGTCACTAATAAAAAGCATGAAAGGAAGTTTACTCACCTGCAACCCAGGTATAGCCGGTTCATCGCGATCACCTCAATCCAGTCGCTGAGCAGACAAGTAGTCACTTAGCACAAATTCAATTTACAGTGCCCTCAGCCGTGACAGAGATGTGCAGCTGCCTTTCCACTTTTCTGCCTCCAGGAGAGGTGTAGGAGAGGGATATCAGAACCAAGTTTTAAAGCCAACCACTTCTAAAATCTCCTTTTGAATACAAATAGACAGAGATTTAACAGCTGTTAAGATTTTTATTTTAAGAAGCTGCCATTTTTAAACAGAATAAAACCCCCCAATAAACAACAAACCTGTTGAAAAGTTCAGCATATATTAAACAAAAAAT
Source organism: Sclerurus mexicanus (assembly GCA_013396755.1). Taxonomy (NCBI): domain Eukaryota; kingdom Metazoa; phylum Chordata; class Aves; order Passeriformes; family Furnariidae; genus Sclerurus; species Sclerurus mexicanus. Next base: position 1,939,859 of record VWZF01004461.1, on the reverse strand, counting down.
GTTGAGATCGTTGGTCTGTACACATTTGAAGGAACCAAGAGTGAACAAGTGTATTTTATAACCTTTAAAAACAGGAAGTCCTCCACTCACAACTGAAGAAAGAAAATATTTGGCAGAGACACGGAGCTGTTTCTATACATTCATTATCCCCCGGGGCTCAGTACTGGGGCCAGTCCTGTTTAATATCTTAATCAATGACCCGGACAAGGAGATCAAGCGTACCCTCACTCAGTTTGCAGACACCACCAAGTGGGGTGGAAGGGTTGATCTGCTGGAGGAAGACTCTGCAGAGGGATCTGGACAGGCTGGATTGATGGGTCAAGGCTGAACGAGATGCAACAGGGTCAAGTGCCGGATCTCGCACCTGCGTTGCAACAAGCCCAAATTGTGGGAAAATGGCTGAAAAGTGGCCTGGTGGAAAAAGACCTGGAAGTGCTGATTGACAGCAGCTGAACGAGAACCAGCAGTGTGCCCAGGTGGCCATGAAGGCCAGTGGCATCTTGGCCTGGACCAGCAATAGTGTGGCCAGCAGTGATTGTGTCCCCCCGTGCTTGGCTGTACCTGGTGAGGCAGCACCTCGAATCCTGTGTTCAGTTTTGGGCCCCTCACGACAAGGAGGACATGGAGGTGCTGGAGAGAAGGGTAATGAAGCTGGTGAAAGATCCGGAGCACGAGACATATGAGGAGTGGCTGAAGAAGCCGGGGATGTTTAGCTCGGAGAAGAGGAGGCTCAGGGGTGCCCTTACAGCTCTCTACAACCACCTGAAGCGAGACCGTAGCAAGGTGGTAGTTGGCCTCTTCTCCCAAGTAACGAAGTATACAAGGAGAAGAAACAGCCTGAAGTTGTCCCAGGGGAGATTTAGATTGGCTCTTAGGAAAAGTTTCTCCACCGAAAGGGTTGTGAGGCATTGCAGCAGGCTGCCCAGGGAAATGGTGAGATCACCATCCCCGGAGGTATCTAAAAAACGTGGATGTGGCACTCTGGGACATGGTTTATAGGTAGACCTGGCAGGGCTGGGTGCATGGTTGATCTTAAAGGTCTTCTCCAGCCTAAAGATTCTATGATTATCACAGTTGTTACTATACAGGAATGGCAGAAAATAACTACCTGTGGGGAGTTCAGGGTTATCCTTGTTTTGACAAGTAATAAAGGTGACAGACATGTCCCAGAGACATCTTTGAAAAGATGAAATTAAACATAGCTGGGAGCAGGTGATATAAGAATGACTAGCAAGAACTAAAATAAGAAGCAGCTGAATTTGAAGAATTCATCCCACAAAATGAAAAACGGCCATTGAATGAAATGGTTTGTTTATCTGACCTCAAAGAGCTAAGGCACTGTGTTCTGGCAAACATTTCCTTTGCAAGGAGAAAACGAAAAAACACATTATTTGCTCTTTAAATGGAATTCATGTTGATTTTAGGAATCATACAGGTTAAAGAGTTTTAGCTGAGTGTTGAGGTAAAGAATTAACTGTGTATTTCTGAGGCAGCTGAGGAGCTATTGTAGGCTGAAAGCAAACAGCCATAAGAACACAGGGAGAAAAACAAATATGCCTCCCCTGCACTGGCTTTGATAAGACAAAATGAAGGCACTAATGGTGGGAAAAGCATTTCTTTTCTAAGATGTAAACATTGTTTCAATATTAAAATACTGGCTAATGAAGGATTAAGAGATTACATTGATTCAGAGCCTTGAATGCTGTCAATAGTCTTTTTCAAAGAGGCTGTAAAAGAACTTCAGAATTAGAAGTAAAAGGTAAAGTCATATCGTGAGTTAAAAACTAGCTGAGAGAGAGACCACGAAGAACCAGAATAAATTACTGCCTCTTAAAATGGAAAAAGGTTAATAGCAGGATGCCCCAAGGATCCTGGCGGGAGCCACTGTTCTGTATATTATTCAGAGTCTAGGAGGATGAATGGTCTGCTAGTAAAATTTGCTTATGATACAGATTATTTGGGTTTGGCACAGTTTGGAAGGATTATAAAGAATACCAGATGGATCTAATAAAGCTACTGTAAACGTTTGGAAGCAATATAATTGTAAATGAAATACCAACTGTCATGGTTTAATCCCAAGAGCAATGAAGTACCATGCTGCTACTCATGCACTCCCCCTCCCCAGTGGGATGGGGAGCAGAATTGGAAAAGGGTAAAGCCCATGGTTTGAGCTAATAATGGTTTCACAATTGGAATAAAGTCAAGTATAATGCTAATACTCCTAATAATAACAGTAATGAAAATGGAGGAAACAAAGAGAGAGACAAATAAAACTCAAGGAATAAAAACCCTAGTGATGCACAACAGAGTCACTCACCATGTACTGAATGATGCCCACCCCACCCCTGAGCAGCGGTCATTCCTCCCAGCCAACTCCCCCCCAGTTCATATACTGAGCATGATGTGCTGTGGTGTGGAATATCCCTCTGGCCAGTTCGAATCAGCTATCCTGGCTGTGCTGCTTCCTCCCAGCTTGTTGTGTACCTCCTCACTGGCAGAGCATGGAAAACGGGAAAATCCTTGATTTAGAGTAAGTACTACGTAGCAACAACTAAACCTCAGCGTGCTATCAATATTATTCTCCTTCTTAATCCAAAACACAGCACTGCACCAGTTACTAGGAGGAAAATGAACACTATCCCGGCTGAAATCAAGACACCAACAGAGGAAGTTCAAGATAAGGTTTGTTGAAAGGACTGTGTGCTGTTGCACGCTTGTGTGCGGTGGGCTCTGATTGAACTGCAGCCTCCAAGGACAGCTCTAAGCACAACTGGCAAGAAGACTACTAAAAAAAACACCAGTAAAATTGCCACTGTGGTTCCTGTCATCTTGAGACTGTTTGCAAATATGAACTGATTAGCCAAGTAGTTTCAGCAAGAAAAGACACAAAAAATGTACAGGGCTAGATTCAAGAAAGTGAAGTAGTAACTGGAGCACTTGGAGAAGATGTGTGAGAACGAGTTCCCCTTGCTCCCTGCGAGGGAAGTCCATACTTCATTGGACTGGGAATGCCACAGGGCTACCACAGCACAAGCTGTGCCAGAAGGTATGGGCTGAGGGTTTTCCTTTACTTGGAGAAAAAAAAAGGAACATAATGAATCCCTGACTTTGGCAGTGATTAAACCATTCCCAAGAACCTGCAGTGCTTTAATGCCTTTACCTATCTAGAAACTGGATTCCTTCCAGCTATCCCAGAAAATGCTTTAGACAGGAGATTAGAGCTCCCACCTCATGCTTACTCACTGAAGAAGCAGGAACAGTAAAGTTGGATGGTTAGACTACATTTTCCTCTACTTCTCTTGTAAGCAAAATCTTTCTCTGAGGCTGAATGGAATATTTGTGTCAAACAAACCAGTGTTTTTCATGACAAGGAGAAGATAGACTGTAGTCTTGATTGTAACCAATTTTTGTTTAAATTGTCCAGTTCAGCTGTCAAATCAATTTCTGGTGCTCAAGATGAAAGTGCCTGTTGTCAGCTCACCCAGGACATCTGCTGAGTGTTCAGTAATTGTCAAGAAGTGAGTAAAGTATTAACATTTGTAAGAAGAAAATGAAAGGTGATAAACAAAACAGTATGATACCATATAATGTTCTCCTGGTCTTCACTTTGTCAGTTAACAACAAGCTGCATCCGAGCCCTAGAAGCTCATAGGCTTTTTTCAAAGAGATCCCACATTGCTTTCTTGTGTGGCTTTTTATATTTCCACTCCCTCATTTCATCTACCTCTTTTCTCTTTCTTTCGTTCACCAGATTCACATATACCTTAAGTGCAGGCCCAGACATTCCCTCTACTATTTTTTCCTTCTTTTTCTCTCCTCTCACTTCCTCAGATGGCCATTCTATCACTTTGGTATGTATCTGAGATTGAGAATAACTTGAATTTGAAAAGCATTTTTTTTTTTTGCTAGAAGTCTCTATGCTTTCAATTCTTGAAATCTCCCACTTAAAATAAAATGATCCAGATATAACCAGCTGACACTTTCACAAACCATCACTGTCACCATAAAAGGTCCCCAGTGTCAATGTGAGTTGTATATTCAGTATTCACTCCCAAAAAGAATAACAGGACAGAAAGTAACACACTGTGTTGGGGGAAGAATGGAGTGTGCTGCTTAGGCTTCTGTGAGCCTGCACAGCTCAGGGAGGAGGTGCCCAGAAAGGTGATTGTCTTTTTATTCAGCAAATGTAGACTGAATGGCAATGACTGACATCTTCAAACTGCCAGCTGAAAAGATCTGAATCATTCAGGTGAGATTTCTGAATATAAACATCAGAAAAGAAATTCAGAGTAAGAAACTTCAAAGGGAAAGAGAAGACAGTATTACCTGGGCAGCAGAACTAAGGAAGCTTGATCTCCTTCAGATTTGTTTCACTACATGTTTCCTACAAAGCTCCACTCAATAACCATGTATTTCCCCTCATCTTTCCAAGTTTACCTACATGTCCGTCAGCTCTCCTAACAATATTCTCACCTCACCACAGGTCCTCTAATTACCAGGCAGGGAAAAAGCCAGATGTCCTGTAGCTGAATTCAAGCTCTGCACCTGGTCAATTAGTAGCACAGGCTAGTGGGTCAGCCTGTTCTCACCCAAAAGAACAGTGGGTGGGTATTTCCTCCTTTTCCTGCATCACAAAGGAAATAATACTGGGCTTCTTTCTACCTAACCACAGATTCTTTACATAATTTGCAGGAACTTTGCAAATTTGCCATATCTGCCTGAAATCCATCTGAGGTTCATAGTTAGTAGACCTAAATGGATAGAATGGTGATCAAACAACCTGGATGAGCAGGCATTGCTTCTGTATGAAAACAGATTAAAAGGAGTTTTCCATTGTGAATGCCCAGTACTCTGGGGCCTCTTTTCACAATGAGTAGACTTAAATAATTTCAGCCATTTTAAATGCACTGAAGCCCAGCTATCTGATCCAGGTGAAATAACTTTGTAAAATGGAAATTAGCACATAGACATGCAAAAGAAGAAAAAAGGCAAAACAGTCTCTAATAAAATCTGGGTTGAAGCACTGCAAGTATTGAGCAGACTTCTGGTAAAATAATATCATCCTAGCCACCAGATCCAGTCATTCTTGTCTTTTTTAGCTTGTATGAAATAGGTAAGTGTGCTTTAGTTTATATTAACTCATCCAAACCCAAAATAATTACAGTCTCCTCTTACTTAACTGGTGGAGAATTAACTAGGTGGCACCAGGTGGTAACTCTGCTCTCGGTGTGGAGATGTCCACCTGGGCTCCTGGTGAGACAGGTTGAATTTGGAGACAATATACCTGTGTTCTCAAGTGGGTGCCCTCTAGGACTCACTGGGTTGAGCTTAGGTCAGTTTGGACAGCCCTGTATTGCAGAGTTGCCTACTATTTGCAAATGCTGATGTCAAGTTATACCAGTGTGTTTATTAACTTTGTTATTGTCTTGTCCAGCTTGTCCCAACACCTGCCTGCCCTAGGTGAAAAAATGGCTTGAACTGTGAAAGCCACAGGGGATAGATAGTTGTGTGCATGTGTATGGGGGAGAATGTCTGAAGCTGAACTATCAAGCTTAGCCTAGAAGCCTGCTACTTACTAAGTGCAACTGGTACAGGCTGGTAGTAAATTTTGATAACATCTGGACTAAACAAAAGCAGCACATCCTGAATCCTGCAATTAATGACAAGACATAGAGTCATCAGTTACAAGGCTGGTCATATGCAAGTGTTTCAGACTATGGAGACTGATGGCCTGGAAAAAGAAAGGTGGAGATCTTGGCTGGAGGAAAGGTCCTGAAAGTGGAGGAAGACCCTGGAGACCTGAGGGCTGTGTGTTGGTGAATGCTGGGGCATGGCCTTCCTGGATGAACAGTGATGTTCCTGCTGGGAAGGAAAGTTGAGGCTTAGCAGACATAACACCGGGGTGATGGCAAGAGTGAGGGAGTGCATGAAACAAGAAGGGTAAAAGTTCTGATCTTGCTGGTTGTTAAGTAACCCCCAGCTCCCAGATGGTGGGTTGTCACTTGCTCTGTCTCATCCCTGCCACTGCCTGATTCAAAGCAGTCGGAATTTCCTGGGCTAGAGAGGATGTTGGATCACATGAATTTTGTACATTTCTTTGCTGTTGTAATACAAGAGGTAGAAAAGAGCATTGTCATATAATTACTGTCTTCCTCTGAAGATTTCTCAGCTGATACAAAAACACTCCAAAGCACACCTCCCAGTGGGAAAGGAACAATGACACTTTTAACCTTGAAAGTAGGCATCTGAACCAGAGTAATGTGATATAAAAAGTAGACACTGGCCTGATAGAGAAAAATGCTTGTATTCTAAAAATGTGTGCATGGAAAGGGCCTTTTCAAGATGTAATAAAAAAACCTAATATGGAAACTCATCAATACTAAGAAGTCTGTAAATTGTTAAAACATGTGTAATTAAAATCAGTTTATCAGGAATACAATTGATTTACAATGCAATAAAATTGATTGGTGTCTAGCTGAGTCATAGTAATACTAATTTTTCAAAGAAATTGCCGACATCTAACAGTGACATTTTTAAGTGGCTAAGCTCAAGTCCTTCTCGTGGTGTGAAGTACTGGAGATTTGCAATGACATCCTAAATCTTACTGGGTTTTAAGCTCATCTAGATAATAAGTACTAGTTTTGTATTAGCAATCTGCTTCTCCTTTCTCCTCTGTCCCCACCATAAACTGTTGACAACTCTTTCTGAAGGTCAGATACATGCTTCATGAGCATGTTAAGCTGTCCAGGTGGATGCAGCATTTTTTTCCACTGTTTTCAACAAAGTTGTGTAAACAGGGCTGAGAAAAGTCAGAAATCTCTGGTTCCTTGATTACACAGAACCACTTTGTTTGACAGCTCAATACCTTGTGGGAGATCAGGGAAGGCATTTTCTTCTGACAGCATTCCAATGATGTAATCATAAAAGCTGCAAACAGTTATCTTCTCATAGTGTTTCTGAAACTTCCTAGTGAGGGCAGCAAGACAAAGTAGCAAGGACACTGACTGTGATAGAGCTCTTGGAAGGAATAAGAAGGTGTCACTAGTTTGGCTGACACAACCACACATGCACTTCAGAGCTGTGGCTCTTCCATTTGCTTACTGCAGTTATTGGGGAGCTGTTCCCTGGCTAGGAAACACTACTTTTCATCAAGCAAGAATTTCAAGCTGCTGTGGAAGTTTGTGTCTGGATTTCCAGTCATTGTTGATGAGGGAACCCATAAAAAAACAAAGCTGTGGTAACTGGGATAAAAGAGGGAAATTACTTATTCCATTAGCAGGAAAGCAAAATAAGCCTGACAAGTTACAAATACATATTATGCACCCTGAGCCCTAAACAACGTATGTAATCCAACTTCACCCATGTTTCTTGCAGCATTGCCATCACCATATCCCCAGTCTTTGTCTCTCCTAAATTCTCCTCAACTCCAGCTCCACTTACGGTCCCTTGTTCTGTTCATGCAACATCCAAAGATCTGCTTATGTGTCTTGTTTACAGCCTTTGGGCTTTCCGCTGAGCACAAATGAGCACAGGGCATGAAGAACTACAGGCACAATCACTGGTTAACCAGCTGCTGTCAGAAAGAAATCTCAGCCAAGTTCCCACTGCTGCTCCCTCTTTCCTGCTCCCATCCAGTCAACTGTCAGATCTTCACATCCCACAGATCTCTGCTGAACCGTCCCTTTTGGTGAAACTGGCCAACATGTTCAAAACTCTTGAAGAAAGACTTTATTTCCTTAAGATGTGACATTAAAAAATACAAACCAACCTGCTCTTTCTCCCTCAGTGTAAGTAAAACAATCCACTAAGAAGAGTGTGCACACTTGACAACCTTATACACTGGACAGTGAGAACTTACACAAGTAAGAACCTAGTGAAGGATTTGAGGTGCATGGCACACCAAGTAACAGAAGAACTATCAAAAATCTAGGGAAGAAAACTCAGATTCAGCTCTGTCTTTCTTTTTAGCCAAGGCCAAAGTGTCACTTACGCCCAGAGCTTTGTCTGTGATATAAAATGTGAGCGGGACAGCATTCCTGCTGCCATCCTGGATTCCAGGGGTGACTGTGGCTCTGCTGCAGCAGCACCACCACTCTGCAGTGGGGGAGGTATGGGGTGACATCCAAGGCATTACTCACGTCCTTCTGTCTGCAGACAAGTGATGATGGCAGTCCCTGGCAGCTCTCCCTGGCTGCAGCCCAAAAGGCCTGTGACTTCTGAGGGGGGAGGCTCTGTGCAAGTTCTCAGACTCTTAAATCTGACTTCTCTCTCTACCCAGCCTCCCCAGAGCTCCAGATGCTGCCTAAACTGCCACACACATCTTAACTGTGTCAACATTAACAATTCTGAGCAAATTCTGGTTCTCCAGTACTCCTTGGTCTACCTCAGTGTGACCGGTGGCAACACAGGTGAGCGCTGGATCATTCACTGTGGGGAACCTGAGACAGCCACACAAACCCATCTAACAGCCCAGTAGACCTCTGCACAAACACTTCTGCTAAGGTCAGGATAGGAGTAATGTAAATGTGAAACTCAGCCAACAACTGTGGAAACCACTGGTCTCAATCCCGGCCATCCCAGACACGGCATGGGATAGCACACACAACCTCATTGCTGGGAGAGATCACTGGCCCTACAGCGAGCATCAGGGAGGAGAAAAATGCAATGAAGTTGATTCATACATATAATATTTCCCATGTAAGTGTGTGGGAGTTTAGCCTTTTACCACAACCTAAATTTTAAGAAAAACAACAACTTGTTTCCAGTTCAATAACAGAAGCATATGACATTTTATATTAGCCTGAGAAATAAGGGAGGGCAGAGCATGACATAATTCTCTTCTTTGATGCTCCGTATTTTTGAAATTCATTTTATTTATGTGCTATGCTAAGCCATTTGAAGAGATGCTGTCAGCCAGAAGCAGGAACTAAATGAGAGTGGAAGACTATATTTGGAGAGTCATAAGGCCGCATCTTATCAGACTTCTAACTAATAAATATAGCACAGCTATGACGAGATCTTTCAAAGCTGTCATAAGATCTTTTGACTTATAGGAAAATAGAAAAGACAATCAAAATTCTCAAGTAAAGATTGATATGAATAACAGGATTTAATGACTTGACTTCCTTAAACAGCAACAAACAAGTAGACAAGGTCTTGTTTAAAGATACATTTCTATCCATAGACACTTCACCAGGAAGCTGGGCCACAAAGATCTGATTTTCTCCTCTTAGTGCTCACAAGACAATGGCTGAGGCAGATTTTAGATGCCTCATTTTTCTGGGCACTGACTATGATCTCCTGCCAGATGCCAAGGGGAGCCCAAGCAATTTACACAAACCAGAAATCTGACTGTGAGAAACTGTAAACAGAAGCTGTGGTGTAGGAGACTCGTGATATGAAGTTAGGGATGACCAGCAAGGTGAGAATAGAACTTCCAACAGCACCCTGAATTTGGAACCTGTATCCTGATTTTTTCTAAAGGTGGTTTTTTCATGTGTGTCTTTTTAGGGGGAAAAAAAAATCAAGGGAAGTTTTCAATGTTCCTTGCTCTCCAATGTTCAATGGCATAAAATTACAAATCATATTTGTATTTCCTGATTATTCAGTTCCCTATAATATGGAGAAATATCTTCCCTTGATTCCTGAATATTACAAGTCATTCTAGTCATCACAGTTCCTCTGCTGTAACTCCACGAGTTATAGCCAAGAGTGCAACTACAGAAATCTAACTTTAGATCATTTGTTTCTGAAGCTGTGCTGCTGCCAGCAGAAATTCACTGAAAGAACAGCTTAAAAGGACATGTTTTTCCTAATACTATGTATTTTTATAATTTTATTGCTCATTGCCAAATGCAAGAGTTCAAGCTATTGTAGCTCCAGCAAGCTAATGGAGATGAGCCAATTTTTACCACTCAGAATCCTGGCTTTATTTCCACATTCCTGTCCACCCCCTTGTCTTGTATTGTTCCATAAAACCACCTCATGACTGGGCTATTTATTTTCAAATGTGTTACGTTACTCTCTAATTACAGTGGGAGAGTAGATGGACTTGCTGTTTCTATGTGAGATATGCTAATTGTAGCATAACCTAAATAATTTTGGAAAAATTATCAGCTTTGCATAAAGAAAACAGTGAATGAAGGAGTAAAACACAACCATGAAGTAGTCCTGACAACTCAGGAATGTGAGTTAGGTGTTACAGAAAGCTTGAAGGTTTGGGAAAATTGGTTTCTGGCACTGTACAGGAAAAAAACCCCAGAAAATAAAAACTCCTCCACAGGCTGCTTGCTAATAAACTTGAATCAAATTAATTCCTTTATATGGCTTGCAGCATACAAAAGTTTGCAATGAGAGTCAGAAGTTGGTGGAAGGGATGAGTCAGTAACTTAGGGAAGAAAAGAGGATTGGGCAGCAGTCCTTTCCTGTAGGACACGGCAGAAATGCAAAACAAAGGAGATTTTGAGTTTGTAAGCAAAGGGACACTCGGTAAATTAAGCCAATTTACCTGACCGTGGAAAATCAACATGCATTAAAGCCCCAGTGGTTGTCCTCATTTAGGATTGAAGTGGTCCTAATGTGACTAAAGTGGTCCTTAATCCTTGGGGATTTAGTCCTTGATGAAAGAGTGCTCTGAATTGATTCAAAGGCATTTTGCAGGATGAAATCTTTAACACGCCGGTTTCTCCCTTTTTAAGTTATGCCAACAGACTTCATACTTCTCCTTGACTCACCATAATGCTGCTGATTTTCCCCATGAAACACAGCCTTAATTTGAAATACATTCAGAGCGACAGGACAGAACTAGTCTTGGGCAAATTGCAGCCAAGCACTGTATTGGGAGCACTGGAGACTGAATAGTATCATTGAGAGAACAGGTAAAACCAGAGTAAAAACATTAACTTGGCTTGTCCTGAGATAAAAATTTCTAGGTAAAAGCCCAGATATAGCCACCCTAGTCCAACAGCACACAAACTACTGATCCCGGGGTAAAGAACATAGGAATTCCTATGTAGGAATCACCTTCTGTTTTCGCTGCGGTAAAAATTTCCAGCCAGAGCAGATTTGCCTTAGTTCAAGAAATTGTGTCATGTCCTTGAGGGTGGAAAGGAGGGAATAGGAGGTAGCTGGGATTTTCCAAAGGCATTTCATAGCTCAGGTTTAGTCCATAGCTCAGGGGAGAAAGCAGTCACTACCACGGGCGCTTCCCCATCCTGTGATACAAAACACACTGTGGTACTTAGAGATGAGGAGAATTACGCTCCTCCTGATTTCCCCCTGCAAATCCATCTCTGCAAGGCCTAAGAAGATAAACCCAGAGGAAGGCAGGACATACTGATCTCCAGGGCATATCCAGCTTTCAGCCTTGTGCACTCGGCTTCAAGATGGGATGTCAGCACCAAATGCGTCACTTTGTGCAGAGCAGCACTCGTCTGTAGAGTCCTTTTGAACAAAAGTGTGCTCTTGTATTCCCATATAATGGCTCCTAAGTGAAAGATATTTGCGTGGCAAATGCCGGGCAAATGTTGGTGGTGAAGCAGGCCAGGTGAATGAGTGGCTCTAGCATAATCATGTCTCTGAGTGACAGTAAATTGTTAAACACAATTTGGAGTGCTGAGTTCAGCAGCCATTGCCTGCTCAGCCCTAAGGCAGATAGTGAGACCATTCAGCCCAAACACTGAAGAACGGGTTCATTACAGATAGGGGAGTACAACATGTGCTGATATTCCCAATGCCAGATTGTGGGGGATGCTCTGCATCTTGTCTCTATTTCATGATGTAGGATGTCACTGGACCAATGTAATCATACAGGAATGAAAACTTTCTTCCAGCATGCTATAGCCTGCTGGTGTGGCAATCAGGCCCAGAGGGATGAGAAACATCAGGTAGGAAGCTAGATGTGTACATATCTGTGTGTAAGATGCACAAAAGGAAAGAAAATTTGATTTTCTCTGTATCAAGATGGATTTTTCTGGTCTAGCAGAAGTGAGACAGAAATCCTTATTGATGCACTTATCATCCCAGGGGCTGAAGCACGTCTGAAAAGAGTCTCTAGAAAAGAGGAACTGGCAGCATGGTCTTTCCCCCAGGAGTCATTGAGAAATTAGCTGTGTTTCTGCATAAATAAAACAAAGTGGACACAGCAGAGTGAAAATGCAGGAGATACAGACGAGGCTTGTGTCGCTGCAGCACTCCTCACACCCTTGCAGCGAGGTTAAATCTACAGCCTCTGAAATCTGGTCAGCTGGCATTAACATTCAGCTTCTTTAAGACACAGCTTTCTAATCCAGCTGTCATGGAATGTGCAGTCTTACCTCTCAAGGAGAGGGAGAAGGGTGAAGAAGACACATGAAAATGGGATGGGAGGAAGGAGAATGCAGAAAGGGACAGGCTGGTGGAAGAACAGTAAGTTTTGGGTATGGGCTAAAGCCAGTGAAGAAAATGGTGTTTCCTATGAGTCTTTCTTTTTCTTAGCAGAACTAGGAGAACAAAAACCCATCTCTCAGGAAAAAAAGGAATGGTAGTCCTGTTATGTAATGGAACACTTCAGCAAAAGGTAAAAAGGAGGGTCATGTTTGTAAAGCTGGACTCTGAGTGACAACTGGGCACTTTTAGCATCAGTACCAAAGTGCAAACATAGCTAGGATGGCTAATTGCCTTTTTTTTTCCCCAAAAAAGAAGGTCTGATTTCAGATTTACTGGAGGAATCACTTTGTTTTCTTGTTAACGCACTGTTTACCAAACATGATCTCAACACAGCTTTTAGACAGCATCTTCTTTACAGACTAAGTACTTTTCTTTTTTTTCCCTCCAGCTTTTTCTGACTTTAAAAAAAACCAGTTCACAGAGCAAGCAGAATTTGACCTTTGCTGCTTAAGACACCTTGGAGTGTAGTCCACAAACACAACCCCAGCTCTGCCCTTATCAAGGGCACTCTGCCTAGGGTGCAGCACAAAACTGCACTAAGGAGGGCTGAATCTGGGTCAGAATCTTGCAACAAACAGCTTCAAGAATAAATCACAACCATTTTCGCCTTATCTTTCTGATCATTCTTTAAGAAGGAAATGTCTGGAACACCTGCAGTAAGTCCTGCAGAGGACACTGGTGAAGGTTAAGCAGTGTTATGTATATTCTGGACAATGGGTTGATGAGGCACAGGGATGAAGACATTACTCTTTTTTCGGACCGCCCTTTATACCTATGTCTAAACATCAATTACTGCTGTCTAGAGGAAAATGATTTACTTTAAGATAAATGTTACGGCCTGTGATTAGCAAGTTATTGCTCAGTGTTAAATTAGATTTTCAAGTTTATTTCTGCACTGCAAAATTTGCAGTATCACAGTCATATGATGCCAAAAAGCATTTCTTGTCATTTGGCTAAAGGAAAGTAAGTGTTCCCCAGTAAACAGCTTCATTACCAAGTCCACTGACAGTACATCCAACATGCAGGCCTTGCACTGTTTGAATTGTACCTCATACATAGTTAAATATCAGTATTGCTCATTTAGCCTCTCATTTGTCTCTAGTTCTCATAAGCCAAGCATTAAAGCTGATTTATAGAACTGCACTCAGTATGAAATTTGGCACAAGACTTCTTCTCTCTCAGGACAGGCAGAGCCTGGCGCAACAACAGATTTCCAGCAATCAAACAGAAAGACTACAAGAAGTCCTACTGCATTAGGCCTAGCTAATCCCATGAGCTCCCCGAACAGCATGTGGAGGTGCAGCAGAGCTGCTGACATTTTTCTAATGCAGCTTTTAGAAGAACGGAGTCTCGACTCAGCTTGATGACAAGAGAACAGAGCAAAATCAATAGCACTGGTGCTGGTGCTGGGTGAAACACCAGCTATAATGACTTCAGAGCCTCCCCGGACATTTCCATTGGCACTTGCCACGTGCTGCTCTGCTTCGGGACCCTGCAGAAAGGAGGGATCCTGCTCTGCTCAGGCTGGAGAAAGAATCAAATCGATACCCGGATCAGTGTTCCCAGATGGCCGCTGCCTCTCCTCTCTTGGAGGAGTTTGGTCAGGAGCCAAAGATGCAAAGGTCTCTTGGCTTCAGTGTGTCACCCATGACTGAACACGTCCTTTGGAAGGCCAGGGAACACCACACATGGATTAACATGCAGGCTAGACTGGTGAATCACCTGGGGAAGTGGTCAGAAACACTGCCCGCGTTTCCCAGCCGGTACCTGGCCGTGATGCCCGAGCTACTGCTCCATGAGCAGAGGCATCCAGGCTAGTTTCTCAGCAGAAGAACTTGGCACTGATGCAGTGCTCTGCTAGTGTAGCTCCTAACTCTTTGCTACCAATGCCAGCTCAGTAAGAATTAGCCTCAGAATCTTTACATCATGCTGTATCGAGCAGCACAGGTGTGTGAACCCCTTAGAATGCAAAACCAGAGTAAGTCTAGAGCAGAAGAGAACAGCATAAGCTTCCATTTCTGCTGCCACTTTGGAGTACAGAAACATTGCTTCCTACGGGAGTTTTTACTTGACTGCTTAACATCCCTTTAACCAGGCCTTCTCCTAAGCACAAATTCAAAAATAGAGGACGCTGAACAGGAATGAGAATACTGTCAAAAATCCAGTAATGCGCCTGGCCTGTGAGGCACAAAAACCTATTTAAAACTTCATTTCCAGTTGAAATTAAACCTGTGCTTCAGATTTTTCTAGACTTTTACTTAACAGGGGATAGAAACTTTCTATGTATTTACATATAATCAGCATTTTGGTTATTACTGAACTGTAGGTCAATATGAAAAGGAAAATAAACAGAACTTGGGTAGGGTAGTAATTTTCCCTACTCCATATTTCCAAAGCAACTTTAATCAGAAGATGACACTACAGGGCTTTCAATTTCAGCAATAAAGGATGCTTCCACAAATTGCTATTATTTTATCCGTTTGCAAATAAGGCTTAGCTCAATGAGCCATTTAGTGCTACCAGTGCTATTCTGTGCTCTGAAATTCCTCCAAGGAAAGTGGGATCATGGGTGTTCTTTTCCTTCTACATGAGAACTAATTACAGAAATTAGAGGATTCATATATTTATGAACAAATAAGACACAAGGCTCAAAACCATATGCAAGAGAACATAATTTGCTTGAGCATTTCAGCAAGTGTGGGTTCAACTGAATAATTTATAATTGTTTCAGTGTGTGTATATGTGGTCCTGCTATGCATATTCTGCTTACTAATGAAGTAACTACATAATTAATAATATGAAGCTTCTCCATAGTTTTCAGTTGTTACCTCTTGGTTATTGCACAGAATGAGACCACAGGCATGTGGAAATGCTCAGCTGAAGAGCTGATCAGAGTGAAAATTAGACCCCGTTCCTGCAGCTGCTGCCTGTGGAGGCACAGTGCTTTGCTATTTTAATACTGCTTTTTGCTATAAGATTACTTCTTCTGAATTTTTATGGACTTTCAGTTGTATAAGTGCAAGATGAGGCAGCTTTTTGGAAGGAAAGAAACAGAGGATGGTGTAGACTGTATTCAAAGAAGCAGACTCTAGGGAGGGAAGCAAGCTATTAGTCACTTACAGGGCAGAATGCTAGATTCGCCAAACACTCAACAAAACAGTCAGTAACATCCTAGTCCTGCTCTTATTCTTACTTTCTTTTTCTTCAGCATCATCGTTTTATGTCTGGGTGAGTTTTCTGTAGTCTTCTTCATTTCCCACTCTTTTCATGGGAATTCTTTGATCCTTTCAAATTGCGTTTGCTTTGCTCCTTCCAAAAGCCTTCTGCTTTTCCTATGACTGTCTCCCTTCAGTAATCTCTCCAGTAAACGTCACCAGATCTGCCTCCATAGTTTTTTTGTGAGCACTTCACCAGTTTTCCTTGCCCTTGACTATCACCAGTCCTTTTGTTCTCTTCTTTCCTGAGGAATGGGAGTCTTGGGGACTTTCTTTCTTCCATGAAGCCTCTTCACCTTTCCCTCTCCCCCTTCCACGTTCCTCTTACCCCTTTCTGCAACTGAACTTAAATCCTTTTGTTTCAGTGCCTGTGCATCTCTCCATCTAGGTGCTGGATACAGAGCACACCAACCACCTTCGTGGTTTGTTCTTTCCCTTCCACACACTTGCCAAATGTGAATTATGTAGTTGATTTTTCAGTGCTTCAAGGAGACTTTGCCTTTTTTTGGTAACATTGCAGCTCAGTCAGGGATGCCAAAGCTCCTCCTAGTAAAGGGGCAGCAAGGACAGATATAAGCATCCAATGCCGGTAGGTGGCCAGAGGGAGCAGCTCCTTGCACTGCACAGGCAGTTCTTTAGTGCCACGGGGTGGTCTGTAGTGACCATTTACACAATACAAGCTTTTGTGTATATATGTGTTGCTGTTTAATGGCCATTATTGTTGAAAACATTAGTAGAAATTCCGATGTGAGCAACAAGGTGAATGTTTCATGCACTTCCACTTCCTCCTGTTAATTGGCATAGTGCCCTTTCCCTTCCTCCCAGGACTTGCTGACTTCTTGTCCCCACTCTTCTCACTGTAACGAGTTGAAGGGCAGGCTTGATTTTACTTTGACTTTATTTACTTTGCTGTTTTCCTCTCAAATTTCTTCAAACTTCATTCTTCTTCCCTTTTAGTATGAGAGCAGGAGTGCCCAGCTCTATTACGGAAGAGGCTCGTGGCTCTGTTGAGATGCGGTGACAGCAAATACGGCTTGCGTGACTTCTCTAGCTGCCTGGGATACAAGTCTGCTTCATGTCAGCTGCTTCCAGGCCTGGGCACAGCAAAGGCAGGTCCTGTTGGCTCTGCGGAAGCTCAGCCATCACAGCTGCTGAGAGGCTCTCCTGTTTTCCAGAAGCTCCCTGGGTACCCTTAGGTATGACAAAGTCATTTGGTCTCCGCAGCCAGGCAGAACCAGATAGGGCATGGAAACAGCCCATCTGCCTTTCCTCTCCTTTCCCAAACCCTGGAGGTAGAGGGAAGGTTTGCATCACACGGTTGTGTTCCTTCTCTGGCTGTCAAATCTCTTATTTGTTTGTCTGCCTGTCTGAAGAGGCATCTCTGGAAACATGTAATTGTTGCAGGACTGGGAAGGGACATCAAACCAGCTACCTCTTGTTCTTTCCTTCATGATTTGAGTTCAGATTCCTGTCCACTTCAGATTCATTGACCTTCTGTTTTTGCCCTCTCTGCTTTGAAGATCATGCACTCTATCTGCATCTAAATACTCTCCATTTTGCCCATTGTAGGCCCAAATTATTTCCTCTCTCTCCCCTACTTTTACATCAGTCTAGATTTATATTGTGCCTAACATTTATGCCTCATTTGTGTCACTGTAAAACAGAAGACAATCAAGACTTACAATTGTAAACAAGAAATCCTCAGAGACACAATATCATTCCTACTCACTTTCATTTTCTTTTCCTGTAAGTAAAAGGATAATTTGAAAAGCATAATTGAAATTGATTTTGATTTCCTGAAACACTGAATGATGCTGTCCTAAATCAAAATTATAGCAGCTATTCTTTTAACAATCATGAGATTGAAGAGAAAAAAAATAAATGTCAAAACAGCTAAGAAATATTATCAATATTGGTTTGCTGGCTCAGGAAACAACAGCAGAAATGCAGAGTAGTATATTCTTATTCAGATAGGTGGCTTGCAGAAATCCAAGAAATCTATCCTGCTGTTCCCAGAAGGATAATGTCACAAAAACCAAACCTCAGTGTGGCAGTAGCAGTGGCAGCAGCCTAAGAGAGGACTCGCTGCAGGCTAGACAGAAATAGGAGATCCTCAACAGATCCTGCCAGGGCTTAAGAAAGGACTGATGAGAATTATGTAGGGTTTGCATATTATAGAGGTGAGGATGGAGGAGAAGCAGAAGGAAAAAAACCAACCTCCCACTCCAAAAACTGAGTCAACTCTAAACAAAATTATAACAGTCACAAAGAAAAAAAAATTAAATATATTTCTTTTTCTACTGTGAAGGAAAAAAACAGTCTAAATGACTGTATTTTTAGAAAGATACTGGGTAACAAAATTAGCTAGGAGACATGTCTGAGGTTTTAATAACACCGGAACATTGGTATACACCAAACAATCTTCAAAATGTCTTTTTAAAATGAAAAAATGAGTGCAGTAACCATTCTTCATATCATTTTAAGGAACATTGCTGTAATCTTAAATGCTTTTAGACCTGCTGCCCTAAACTAGCTGTTGATGCACGTTGGTTGAAATATTAAAAAAGTTGTTGTCAATCACTGAAATGTGTGCCAAAGTAGAGCTTGCCTTCCTGTAAATGATAACTTTTAGTGCTGTTAATGAAGTCATGTTCTGCTAATGCATTCAATATTTTTCTTGGAGCAAGAACTGCAGCTCTCTGGACTTCAGTCTGTAGTTGTGGTGCCATCCTTTTTGATTTTCATAGCTGCTTCTAAGTTGTACAGTAGCCATTAAACTCAACTGCAATGACAATTTTGGAAAGATAATATTGCTGTATGCTGTAATTCACAAAGCCTTTATTACTTGAGTGCTTAGAAACAGAGAAGCACTGTAATGTCTAAATCCCACAAAAGCTGATTATTTTCTCCCTGAGCTTCAGACACAAATCAAGAAAATGCATCTGAATAGTAGGAAAGGAGCTGCAAAACCAGGATTGCTGAAAACATTGTCCTGGTCTAGATATCTTTATTGCACATCCTATCTATAAGTTCTGAATTACTAGGGACCATTACTTAAAAAAAAAAATCACATCGAGTCTGATGCACTGATGCAAATATTATTGAAGCAATTTATATGCTGCAGACTTAATTTCTTGTAATCTGTACATAAACTGTGAAGCAGTGAGAGACTAGAGAACCTATATATATATTTCAGATAGCAATCAATGAGCAAAGAGCAGCACAAAACCAAAATGACGACTTCATTCAAAGAAAATAGAGAAATGACAACTTCTTCAGAAGGAACTGGGCTGGGGTGGTGAGAAGTTCATAGTCCAGTTACTCTAGAAAAGCTCTTTCTGAAATGGACTATTTAATGCTGGATAAATGAAGGATGAAGAGTTGATCCCTCTAGGACATAAATCCGGGATTCCATGTAAAGGATGTCTTTTTAACAAAAGTTGTTACTCCAGTTATTAAATTAGCTTTTCTTGCTGTATGAGATTCAAGGCAATAGCAGAAAAACATTCTCTTCTTTTTAATTACTGGGCTGCCTCTGCTACATCTTCCATAACATGGAATACAAACATTGGCCTCCGAGCTTTTCTGAGCCAAACTTTGAAGCTACAGAGAAACAATCCAGGAAAGGACACAGAATCATAGAAGCAATCAAAGATGAAAAACAAAAGCTCAAGTCTACATATATATACATATATACACTAGCCTTGCAAGCCCCTATTGAGATGCTTTAATACTGTGGTATACACATGAAATTCCCCCGTATGAGGTTTTAATTTTGGTCATGGTAGCAGGGAAATAAAACCAAGGTAAACACAGAGAATAAATCCTTTCTAAGGAAGTTTTGGGTGTAGGAGCCAAAATTTAGGCAGACATGTGAGACACGTGGCCACATTAATTTCTAGTCAACACACTCAATTTTTTAAGAACCCTGGTTTCCTGAAACTGACAAAAATAAGCAGTTAAGTTCACACCTCTGGCATGCTTTGTACATGTTGTGTAGATTTCGTGGAACTTGCATTTTCTGGGATTAGACAAGTATTGGCAGATTCACAGTCTCATATACGTATTAAAGCATAAGAGAAAAGCTGTAGCATTTCTGAACTCCCTGAAGTCTATCAAATACTTATATGTTGCTAGTAGCTCTATGTATTTCCTGCAAAGCTTGGCAAGAGAAAAATTCCACCTACTTGCACATTTTAAACAAATGCATATTTGCTCACAGTTATAAGGTTTGATGCATATTATTTTACAATTTTAAGCAGATACCGTTCCTGAGAGTAGTTAAAACTCTTCTACTTAGAAAATAAAATGCCTGCACCACTTAAAGCTTGCAAAGAAACAGAG
Organism: Sclerurus mexicanus; assembly: GCA_013396755.1. Lineage (NCBI taxonomy): Eukaryota > Metazoa > Chordata > Aves > Passeriformes > Furnariidae > Sclerurus > Sclerurus mexicanus. The sequence continues at coordinate 1,919,874 of VWZF01004461.1, read as the reverse complement.
ACAGTCACAAGACTGTACAAACTCAGACTGGTTCCACTCACCACGTGTGCGTAGAGACAAAGGCCCCAGTCAAACAAAAATAAAAGAAAAATGAACAAGTGATTACGCTTATGCAGGTACTCCCTTAAAAATAGCTTCAATCAAACATGTCCTGGCTGAAGGTTTTAGCAATTACTACAACCATTTATTTGATTCTCTGGAGACATGTAGCTGTTAATTGCTGTAGACAGCAAAGGAAAGAAAGATGGGTCACCAGAGGAGCAAACGTTTCAGAATTTCATTAGTGTTTGCTTATTCTAATATGAAACTCCAAGTTAAAGATTCTCATCATGCTACTATAAAGCTTTTGTTTAGACTTATGCACCTGTGCTAAGAAATTCTGTGTTAAAAAATCTGCCTCTGGAACCTTTTGATGTTGAGTGCTGTCATAAAACATACACTTGATATTTACTATTATTTTCAGTGAAGTTACAAGCTCTCGTTACATTAGGTCCATAAATAAGGAGAAATTGAGCATATGATGTGCACCAATAAAGTGAACTTCTGCAGATGAAGTAGTAAGAAATACTTATCCAATAAATACCCTGTATTTGATGTCCCTCAGGATCAACTAGAAGCAGTTAGACAAATAGGAAAAAAAAAAAGGAAAGCCCTTGTAATTATGTTTTTATATTCTTCTCCAATGAGGAAGGGACTGGCTGGGCCATTCACAGGCTCTCTAAATTGAAACCTCTTAGTTCTTGCAAAACAAATGAACAAACAAACAGCCCAGAAAAACAAACAAACAAAAAAACCCCCACCCCACCAAAAACATTCCCCGGAACTCAGAAGACCATACAGAACATGAGGATCCAAACCCTTTTGGTTAAGCAAATGAGTGGTTGGATTGCTCAAGAAAGACCTGGAGAAACTGAAAGACGAACTAAGAAATCACTGTTCTTAGTGACTATAAGATCCTGTGCTGTTTCTTAAAGTAAGAACCAAAATTTGTAATCCTAGAGTGAGAAAGAAAGGATGTTTGAAAATTTTAACAAAGTAGAAAGAAAATCACACCCACCTGGAAGATCAGTGGAGAGTTCCCCCCTTTATGAAGAAGTCAAACATGTCCAAGACCTGGTTACTGGAGGTTACTTGCTGCAGCCATGGCAGTTATTAATGGTAACGGGCAGTGGGAAGGTCAAGATTTCAGATAAATCTGGGTGGAAAAACACCTCCTGGCACACCATCACAAACTGATAACTCTCCCAGGCTGAACCCCGAATCACAGTGCATATACAGGTAACAGTTTCTGTCTCTTCCTCCATCCCCTTTTTTAGCCATAGCAGGAGAGGGGCATGGGACCCTGAGGGGCTTCCCAGAGCTATAGCAAAAACACTCCAGCTGACAGACACCAAACTGCTGTGGACGTACAACTTATGATGGTGCTGTCTTTGGGTCACGGTGTGAAGCCCTTAGAGGGGACTATTCCAGCTCACTCAGGCAGTGGGGGAAGGCTTTAGTGTGACATTTTCCTCTCCTGCTTTCCTGGCAATAGTACCAGTGCTATACACAGCATTGATTTAATTGTATGACAAAAATAAAACCAACTGCTTTAGCAAGGGAATAGTTTTCTTGAAATCTTAAGATGATAAAAAAAGGTTATTGGAAGACATTTTCTGAGAGAAAAAACGAAAATTTGGCTAACCTGGTAAGTCAGAACATCAGGCTGCACTATCTAGAAACTGAAAATTGGTGCTATAGAGCCAGACAGGCAAAGAGCCAGACAGATGGCACTGCAGTAGATGTAGATTCACTGGGCTTTGGGTCTTTTTAACTTCACTTCTGGAGACTTTCATGATGACTTGACTTTCAATTGCATTCTGAATTGGCACAGAGCAGCCTAGAGAACTAGCATCCTTAAATTTAAAACAAAATATATTGGTAATGTAAAGGTAATTTAGGCCAAGCTCCCCATCAATACTTTTTATACATTCTGGCTAAAGAACACAGGTTCTTTTTCATGCTGACTCTATTGTATGACTACTCTCTCCTGTGCTAGAGTCCCTCTTGTTACCTTTTTATCTGCTGTATATTCACCATATCTACTGAAGATTACTGACCTGTACTTTTCAGGTAAGATCTGAAGCTGGAGCAAAATTTAAAGCCATCAACTGCAGTGTAACTCAAGCATGTTGCATAAATGGGGACATTGGGCTCTGGCATCACTGAAGAATCAGAGCTCACAGCCCTGCAAAGCATTATTTGACCTGTGCACTGAGTAAACATCACACCATTTCTCAGCTGGATGATTTGCTAATGTGGAATATATATCAGTAAAATCAGTGCAAGCCAAGTGCAGACTGCTGGAGCCAGGTAGCTTCAAATGGATGACTTCAATTAGCTGAGGCAAAATTGAAGGCATCCAACCAGGGGGATACTGACTGAACAGACACACACCCCAGCCACCCCCTCTAAACCTTCAACTGAGGATAGACAAGTTTGGGTTTTGTTGCTTCTGGGTGTCAACTGCCTTTCATACTGCAAAACCTAGCTCAATAGGTGAACACACCCGTGAGTCTTTGCCCCTGCCGAGCAGGCTGCCACCCTGTACCAACCTCGCTTAATTTCTACTTTCTTTGCTTCATTTGTGTCATCGTGATTTCTATCCTACGATCCTGCTCATCTGGAGATTACCCTATGCTTTTGATAGATTTTCTGATGTGGAAGTACCTTTCAACTGCAACTGCATCTCTCTGTGGGGAGATTTTTCTGATGTGTCATTGGATGCTGATACAGAGAGAGATGTCATCTTTCCAAGAGTTCAGAATGACAGCAAACACATATATGAGCAAAATTTGTAATGTCTGATCAGACTGCTCGTGGTAGAGTTAGGCACTGCAGAACAAGCTTAACTTGTAACACACACATTGACCATGAATTGGCAGGAAGAAAGGCAATATGGTCTTCTAAAGAATTGCAAAGGCTTCATGGTCAGGCATGTGCCAGAAGATCCATACTGATAGTTAAAGAACTACCATTGATATTCTCATGAGAAATACCCCATCTAAGTAAAATTCTGACTCAACCTTACAAATATTAGTTTTACTAGGACCTTAAATAGTAACAGTTCTGGATTTAGCTACACAAGCATTACAAAGCATCGTGGTTTTCAGAGTAACTTGAGACTATCATCAAGCACCATCCATAAAATAGAATTAAAGTGCATTTTTGCTGACAAAGGTCACCATGTTCCTGCCTAACTGCTAATGGAGAAACTACATCACAACCTGTACATCCATTTCAAGCTTAACACTTCAACTGATGACATCAAAGTAAGCTCCACTGTAGGAACAAAGCCAGCATATGCATTAGAGATTGCCACCTTTAAAATTCTTTTGAGTAGTCAGAAAGAAATATTTTGGTTTCTAACTGAATCTTTTACCATTTGAATAGCCCATTTCAAACTCGAGCTAGCCTAATGAAATATAAAACATGAATTGGCTTAAGACTTCAGAAAACCTAAAGTTATTGCAGAAACATCAAATGCATTCAGCTGCACTAATCACCTTCAGTGCTTTTTGCCAAGCACTTGCCTTAAAACTGGTTCCTGTAGAAATGAAATTCGTCTTTCAAACTGTCCGAGGTGTGTTTAAAATTACCTTCAAGTGCGCGCCACGATTGTTCTGCAGGTTTTTAGTACACTGGCTCCCTCTCCTGCTCATTGGGTGTAAGCAACTGATCAAACGCTGCCAGTTACACACCTTGCTCCTCACTTCCACGATTCCTTTTTGGAAGCATGTCTCTGAGGCTCACAAGACAAGACGATTTCTTAGGTACCCAGCTAAAACCGAACCTTTATCAATGAATGGAAAAAAAAAAAAGAAGAGAGAGAAACAACGCAAATGGATTTTACAAGTCTTTACTTGGAAACTTTTTTAAAGTAAAGCCCACTAGAGTTAAGAGATGTGTAAATGAAAGACTGTATTTGAAAAGTAAAGTGCAAGAAGCTGCCTGCAGTTCAGACAGTATAAAAGAAGTATAAATTTTAATAGTAATGTGTAAAATGAAGATGAGAAAGACCTGATGGGTAAGCTAACCAGTGACAATTTGTACATGAGGATTACAATCATTTGCTGTGATTTGTGATTTGAAAATGTGGTACCTTTCCTTTAAAAATACCACTGGGAGGACTCCAGAACTAATACCTAATAGTCAACCAGGGACAGGATTGTTCCTCTGCACTAGGCACTGGTGAGGCCTGACCTCAAGTGCTGTGTCCAGTTCTGGGCCCCTCACAAGAAAGACATTGAGGTGCTGGAGCAAGTCCAGAGAAGGGCAAACGTGCTGGTGAAGGGTCTGGAGAGTTAGTTGTATGAGAAAAAGCTGAGGGAGCTGAGGTTGTTTAGCCTGGAGAAGGCTCAGGGATGACCTTATCACTCTACAACTACCTGAAAAGACATTGTAGTCAGGTGAGGGTCAGTCTCTTCTCCCAAGCAACCAGTGACAGGAGGAGAGGACACAGCCTCAAGCTGTGCCAGGGTGGGTTCAGGTTAGACATCAAGAAGAATTTCTTTATGGATAGGATTCTTAAGCATTGGAATGGACTGTCCAGGTGGTAGGGTCACCATCCCTGGAGGTGTTCAAGAAACAGCTGGACATAGTTTGCCCTTAGTGCCATGGTCAAAGATTGGTCAAAGGTTGGACTCAATGATATTGAAGGTCTTTCTCAACCTAAATTATTCTGCGATTGATAGCAAATAAACAGACAGAGTAACTGGAAATAAAATTACAATCCTATAGGAAACATGGCAAGGTATGGAGAAGTCTGATTTCCTTTTCCTCTGTTCTCCAAACAACAAATCATGAGTGGAAGGGAAAATATGAGATGTGCTTTCAGGGAAAGGCTGGTTACAGTCAGCCTAGGCACATTCCTGCAATGAAGCCTTGGTAAGCAAGAGCACCAGATTCTTGAGGGCACTGGTGACACCAACAATATTTTTAAAATTCAGTGTATGTGGTGCATCTTTCCTACTTGTCTAGAAGCACTATAGATCAGGGAATGCTCACATCATCATGCTGCATCTCATACTGAATAAAAACCCAACAAACCCTGAGGTACAGTACAGGTAAAAGCTACATAAAACTACCTGCTTTAGTTAGGTCTATTAAAAATTTTGAATCAAAGATCAATAAAAGGCATTGTCCCATAGATTAAGAACCATCATATCTTAAAAAGAAACTGTCACCAGACCCTCATGAGTGAATGGGACCATCAGCAGTGAATTTCTGAAGATTATTTTAAGGGTGAGAATACTACTCGAGGTTTCCAATAACAGCTTTTGATTTGAGTGCTTATGACCAAAAGACTGCCAGTGTGGTAGGATGGGGACAGTGCAGCCTTACACACAAAAGTACACTTTAACACATGAAGGAAAGAGAAGGTGCATTTGGAGAGTGGGTGATTCTGAAAGGAACAACACAGGGGTTCACACTGTATAAGAAAGCTGCGTTGAACAGCTCTAATGAGATGTAAACCCAGCAGAGTAATGACTTCTGATCTCTACTGCCAGGTTTATTTTTATCCAAGACTGTTTAAAATTAAATGCATAAATAACCTGGAAAGAACACACCTCCCCTGCTTCAAGGGATGTGTTTTGAACACTGTGCTATAGTTAGTTCCTCCTTTGCTAATTTTCTTTCTGGCTCTCCTTTTGCATGACAGCTCCAACAGAGGCATAGAGCACCTTCTACCCAGCACACATGTGGTGGTTAAGGCAGCCTTCTGGAAACTTGAAGCAAACATCATCCATGTCTCTTACCTCCTGTGAGATCTCTAACCAGAAACCAATTATTCAAAAGGTGACCATCGTATTTTCTGTATTGCAGATCAAAAAAACAATCCTGAAAAAAACCATGCAAGTACTTACACGCAAGCTCTGAATCACGAGCAGATAGTGACAACTATGTGGAGCCCTGACCCAGCCATTGCAGCATGGGGAAGAGACAGGATTTCACATCCTTTGCCAGGATTAACATTTCCTACTGCTCGCTCTGGGCTGCTCACCTCCCAGATTAACCTGGTTTTCAGGACATCAGTTTGAAATGGTTCAATTCATCCTGTATGCAGTAAAACAGAGACTTCTGCTGACTTTGGCCCTGGAAAGTTTTTAGGATGTGTTTTGGATAAAGCCAAATGACAAGGCTTACTACAGAGGTGTATGTATGCACTTCAATAGCCTTTGACATACGTGAGAAACTAGAACACCTAATTCTTACCTATTAGCTGTTTATTTTCTGTTCTTCCCTGCAAGAAAAGCATAATGTATCACATTTCTTTTCGACCACTGATACTGTATTTTATACTGAAAAAAGGGAATTATTACATAATCCTATGCAAGACTAGATCTATCAAAATTAATAGATCTTTAACTGAAACAACTATCTACAGCTGGAGAGGCAGCAACAAACGAAACTTTCCCAAGTTACATCAGTTGTAGAATTGTTACACTTGAATTGTTAAGACTAAATAAAGGAGCTTCTGTATCACTAAATTTCAATGGGATGCCTAACTAATAGATTTTATAATTTTAGAAGTATCCTACTTTGAAGTCATACTGTTAAAAGGTGTACTTTTGGATTTTACCTTTTTTACAGTCATCCTTGACAAGCTTTGTTCCTCTGCATTAACTACATGTGAAAATATTACAAGATCAGTTTTAAAGGCATACTCCATCAAAGCTGTAAACTAGTAGCCAAGAGCCATTTTTATGAGATGGTGCAACGTTTGGCAACGGTGCCTTGATTCCCTAATTTGGAACTGTAAAACTGAAATGCCAAGTGTTTAGAGTGATACCACTGTCAAAAACACTGAACTTGGTACTCCATGGCAAACCCCACTCCTCCTACTCTGTAATATAAACCAGAAATCAAAGAACTAAAGCTTGATTACACAACTGATCTGGAAACTCCTTCCCACCCTGCAAAGAACCCGCCCAGGCCCTTGCATTAAGACTTACCTCAAGAAGTGATAATCTAACCTTCTGTTCCACTGTTCTTTGCTTAGCTATCAGTACAAACACTGCAGTACCTTTTGTCCAGTGGCTGCTAGTTACATACAACAGATCTTTTAAGGCCTTGCTGTCTAGGCTGCATACACAGAAAGATGAAGTTTTAAAGATCAGAAGAGCCTTTTCCCTAAAATGTAATCAAGGATGCACACTCAGTCTAGATTTAAAGAATTAAATTTTCTCCACCTTCAGTGGTATGTACAAACAGCACTTTTCTTTTAGCAAGGTCTGTGAGGTGCAGACAGATAGCACCAGCCAAGTTAACTTGTGTCCCCCGCTTACTTTGGGCAAAGCATCACTCTGCTTCCTCCTGAAGTTTTTCTGAGGACACGTAGCTTACTTCTTTTCTTGTTAGTTGTTGCTTGTGCAGCATTAAATGGCACCTTACTGAAAAATCCTCTTCCCTAATTGATCTGGAGAAGAAACAAGTTGTAGAGAAGAGCACGTTCACCAAGTCTTTTTTTATCTCATAAATGTGCTGACAGAAGAGCGTCACAACACTCTCCATGCAATCCACCATAATCATTTTGGAAGGCTGCAGTTGTGTATGGTTACATTCTGTATCTACAACTGCTCTGTCAGGATTTTGGCACAGAGCAAATTAAGTTCTGCATAGCCATGAACGCACGATTATAAACATCACATCTGAAAACTGGAACAGTAATAACTACAATTTGAAGCTCTCCCTTAACAAGCTTTAAGAAGCTGCTGTTCCTTAATATTGCCTGTCTTCCCAATTGCAAGAAATGCTGCTTGCATGTTAGTTTGGAAAGAAAAAAAACCAATCAGAACACATATGGTAGCAACCATGGAGACCACTGTTAGTAATCTTGATTCTTTTCACATCTAATTCCGAGTCACAGCCCTTTGCAGCTCAGGCACTAAGCACACTGTTCTTTCTACTTGACAACTCAGCCCATGCTACAGGACAGCTACAGCTTTTGAGCTGCTGAGTTACCTCCCATCCTCCTGGGGAACCACAGCAGAAGTGCTGCTAAGAACCACATCGGTAAAAGAGCTTTGCTGGATCTAGTCCAAAATACTTTCAACTATGCCACACTTTTAAGTACTTCTCCCACCATCTCAATTAGCATTTACTTTTTTTTCATATGGAGCATTTGTTTATCTATCTGTTTCCTAACAATGTAAAGCTGGGCACCCGCCATTTTTCACTTAATTTCAGACACATACAGCAAAAAACTTTTAATTTTTTTTTAATTTACAGTATTGATTGCTCCAATTTATGCCTTACTGTTGGCACACAGTAAATACATTCTTCTGAACAACTCACTTGGTATGAAAAAGATGCAGTTAAAACATTAGAAGTACTGCTTTACAATGTGCGAAACAGAGCCTTCAGAAGTTACGACAGGCTACAGCCAGGCACAGAGGAAGACAACGCATTTTTGTTTGTGTTTTTTAATCTACCAGCACATTCATCCCTGTACCCCTTCATCTGAAATTGTAATAAAAGATTTTAGGCAAACACTTCTGCTGAATTAAGAAGATTAAATGACTCTCAGCTTGGTCTTTAGCACCTGTATTTCCAGAACTGGATGTTTGTTCTATTCATTACACTAAGAATCGCTGTTTTCAGAAGATTTACTGAACAAAGAGCTTCAGTAACACTTCACAACTGAAGCTATTTCTGAAGGGGAGTTATACTCTATGGGTGCATGCAGTGCCAAAGTTGGACAAATCAGGTAACATGCTTCCCCTAAATGAAAGACAAGTGGCTGGGCACAACTGCCATTTCACAAATACTTATATCAGATGAAATGTATTCTTATCACAAGCTTTAGACAGATTAATATATACTGCAACACCTAGCACTGATTAAATTTAGAAAAATATTATCTTGGGATTGAGTGTTTTAAAGTCTTTGTTGTTTTGTCGGTGGGTTGTTTTTTGGTTTTTTTTTTTAAAGTCTTTAAAGTAATGTAACAAAAGATATATGGTGGAAGATACCAAAACCCACCCTGCTGTTTAATTTGAAAAAAATTGGGCTGTCAAAGCTATTATGCTGCTGACAATTACTCATTTGATTATTTATATACATATTTTTAAACAATGAAGAGGCAAGAAATGCTTATTTTTTTCTTGGTTTTTTTGTTTTTTTAATTGTTATGATCAAGAATGACTGAACATTGTAGCCGTTTAAATGAACCCAATTACATAGTTTCTGTTAAGTTAATGGCTGCCAAACAAGTGTGTACTCTGGTGACCCACCTTGAGCAAGGTTATCTCATGGGTGAGACAGATTTTAAGGTTAGACACAGTACATGTAAAAATAGAAAGTTTAAAAACCATCACAGACATTTCCATTGCCATCTCCTTTGTGAAATAAATAAGGCAGCAGATAACTTTTACTTTGCAGTGGCATCTTTGAGGTATGCTATTAAGTCTGCTCTCTCAGACTTCTTCTTAATACCCGCAAAAATCATCTTTGTTCCTGGGATATACTTCTTTGGATTTTCCAAATACTCCATCAGAGTATCCTCACCCCAGGTAATACCTAGAGAGAAGTAAAAAAATGTAGTTAGTGACTTTAAAATAACATGGAGGACAAGAATACAAACACGTTTAATTTTTAGGAGATACCAGTACTTCTAGAACTATCACCAAAACCTGAGTATTTTTGACCCTTAACTCAAAAGAGCAGCTTTAAGCCTACCTTTGTTCTTATTGGCATCCGTGTAAGAGAAGCCCACAGCTTGGCCAGTCTTGCGTCCAAACAGCCCATGCAAGTTGGGTCCAGTCTTATGCTTGCCTCCCTTTTCGACTGTGTGGCACTGGGAACACTTCTGGACAAAGATCTTCTTGCCCTTCTCGATATCTCCCATTTTCACTACTAGACCAAGAACACACAGAGGTCAGTACGGCAATTTCAAGGTCACCCACTGAACAGAAACTTTGCAAGTGCCCCGCCGGGTTACAAAACCAACACCTGGGGCCTGGGAATTCTCCAGCAGGCTGTGTATCCACACGCTATAGCTCCTGGGCTTGAAAATCAGTATAGCACTATGTATATGACATTAGGGTAACAAATGTGCTTGAGGAGCAGGAAAAGCCTTCCCTCAGACACACCGATTGCCCCACAGCATTTAAAGAGTGCGGCGATGCCTTCTGGAGAGCAAATTTAACGCAAGAGCTCTAACAGGTCAAAGTTTCCCGGTCCTGAACAACCCCGTGCAAAATCGCCGGGCCCTGTCCGCAGGCTCTTCCCTCCCGGCGGTGAAGGCGCTCCAGCCCCACTCCGGGGCGGGGGTCCCGGGCTGCCCCCCGGCCCCACCTGACCTTGGCCTCCCCCTTCGCTTGGGGCCGCCGCGCGGC